>SJYA01017330.1:0-11668 GCA_006410615.1 Neotragus moschatus
CTGATTGAGTGACTGAACTGAACTAAGACCCTTCATCACTTCACTCTTTCTTTCTCAAGATATAGGGTAAACACCATAGACAACAGTAGTTCATTCACTCATCCTCATTCATCCAACATTCAGTAAATAATGAATGCCCATTATAGTCCATGCGCTAAGCCAAGTGCTGAGTTGTGGTACCAGGAGCTTACAGATTATACCCTCATGGACCTTCCTTTTGAGTGGTAATGACCCAGACAAATCAAATAATCACAAATACTTATAAAGGATGATGGTCACTAGGAGGAACATTTACAGGGTACTCCAAGAACATATAGGAGACGTGACTTACTCTGTGTGTCTATGAAGGCTTCTCTGAGGAAATGAAAGTTGAGCTGAAGTCTGGAGGAAGAATGAAAGTTAACTATATAGAGAGAGAATGAAAGGAAAGCAACTTAACAGAGGCTGCAGAAGCAAGTGCAAAGGCCTGAGCTGGGAGGGAGGGCAAGAAAGGCCAGCTGGAGGGAGTGAAAAAACGAGGCAGCACACAGTGTTAAGGGCTTACGTCTTTATCCTCTGAAAGGTCTTCAGCAGGGAGTGACATCAAAAAATTAGAATGTTTAGATATCACTCTGGTTGGCATGTAAAATGGATTGGAGAGTGGCAAATGGATGGCAGGATACCAACATAAACTCTTCTGCAGTAGTAGGGAGAAAATTTTCTGCTCAGCACAAAACTGGCATCTAAAAGTTGGATGACACACTGCTGATATTCTGGATCTCTTCGTTATAGCATTTACCTTTAAAAACTCAATCCAGCAAGAAAAATAATCTAAGTTTGTCCATGGTTCATGATTTACAACACTATTCAAAATATAACTCAAGCAAATATGCCAGTTACACCAAGAGTATAGGTTTATGGGCCTCTAATTACCTCAGTGATGGGCTATTTAGGGCGTCCATGAAGCTCTTGAAGTTCTGTGAAAATGGTGTGTGTTTATTATGCTTATATATTATTCTAGGGAGAGAGTCCATAAATTTTATCAGATTCACAATCTCCCAAGCAGTTAAAAACCACTGGTTTGCATTATCACTTGACCAACCCATAGTTACTCTGTCACCAGAATGCAGGTGTGGGTCACATGTCTTGAACTAATGAGAAAAGGTCAACTGACTGCTGAAGATTTGAGCTCTTTTTTAGTGCAAAGTGATTGCTGGTAAGCTAGAGACTATTTCCTAGTCCCTGGCATCTTTGGAGGGGTTAGGGAGATTATGACTACTTCTCACCAATAAAATGTGTGTAGACATTTTGATTGCCATTTATGTGTAGAGTTGACTATGTATCTCATAAGCCTTTTCCATAATTTCCTCACCTTCTCTGGTGACTTGAAGGGCCACATTTTGAAACTGGCAGCATCTCATGATGAAGGAACCCTTGATTACTGAGTCATGGAGGCAGCCAGGAGAGCTGTCCAGCTATTAACATCTACACTGCATTTTGGTGATGAAGAAATAAATTTATTATCCTATGCAATTGAGATTTAGGGTTGTTTGTTACACCAGTTAATCTACTCTGGCATACAAAAACAATATCTTATGTAGGAAGATACAGCAAAATGGTTTTGTTGGCTGGGGACGATTCCTTTTTGGATTTCTTCCTGGAACCAAGAAATAATGCTGCCTTGCAGGCCATAGTTCCTCGGTGCCATTTGGCCATGTGTAGGTTACTCTGAGCTCAAATTTCTTGCAAATCTAACCCTTGGTTGCATGAGAAGATGATTATTACCATAGAGAACTATTAACAATGAAAATGTCTTTTAACCACGTGAGAAAAATTAATTAAGGTAAAAGAGAGACATGTTTTAAGTGGGTAGAGATAGTCATTTACTGATTCATTTAACAAATATTTATTGAATTTCTTTAATGTGTTTCAAAATGTACCCAGAATCTTGTTTTAGTCAAATATGGTAAGATAACAGACACAGATATAGTTGTTTTTGAAAGGAGTATTTTGCTTATAGTTCCCAAGAAGAAAAGATACACGAAGCCGTGCAGGACCACTGGAGAAGCAGCAGTTTAGTGAGGAGGCAAAAGGAGTAAGGCGTGACTCTCGGGTGACTGAGGGCAGGGGACAGTGTCCCAGATTGCAGGTGCCTGATTAAAGGAGGTGGGTGGGAGTAATCAGCATGGACTGGTTTGCTTATGAAAGGTATGCTTACAAGCACATTGTTTAGTATCCACAAGGCCCCTAATACCAAATTATCACGAAATATAGAACATTAAAAAAAAAAAAACATAATGTTGTTATTTAGTCACTAAGTGGTGTGTGTACAATCCCATGGACTGTAGCCTGCCAGGCTCCTCTGTCTGTGGGAATTTCCAGGGAAGAATACTGGAGTGGGTTGCCATTCCCTTCTCCAGGGGATCTTCTTGACGTAGGAACTGAACCTGCGTCTCCTGCACTGCAGGAAGATTCTCTACCACTGAGCCACCAGCGAAGCCCAGTATATAATGCACCAGACATATTTTAAAAATTAGTCACCAGGGTCTATGTAAATCAAATTAACTAAATAATTACATAGACTAGCATTCATTAGACATGTTTAGTGTCTCATTACTCTACTCCACAGAAGTCATTTTGACCACTGCACATTTCTACCAAAATTATTCACTTAAGTAGATTTCCAGTTGTTCAAGATTAAAATGACACCATAGGTATTTAAAACTATTGAAAGGAGGGTCTTACAGAATTGTCTAAGGATTTCAGGGTTCAAATTAGAGTTTATACTGAAGCATGAACTCAGAAAGTTTGTAGTCTACATTGGTTCTGGGAGAGAAATGCAATCCCCCTTAATAAATGCCTCTAGTTCTCCAACCCCCTAGCCCCCACAAAAACAGTGTTCTAGGACAGAGTCCATACTTAAAACTTTCCACCAACTTCCCATTGCTTATTACCAACATTTTCAAACTTTAATCATTTATAAGCCACCTTCTTAATTTTTGCTGTATCTGTATAATATTGTCACTTGTATTTTCTTAATTTTTGCTATAGATTAACTTACCATGGTTCTATCTGTGTTCACTTTATCTTTAAACAATTTTTGTATCTATATAATTTTGGATTTAAGGTACTAGTTACGTATTTTTCTAACTTGTACATAAATACGAACTACTAAAAATCTTCAAAAAAAATTTTATTGAAGTATAGTTGATTTACAATGCTGTGTTAGTTTCAGGTGCACAGCAAGTGATTCAGTTATCCATACATACATTTTTTTCTAGATCTTTTCCCTTATGTGTTATGACAAAATATTGAGTATATTTTCCTGTCCTTGTTGGTGATCTGTTTATATGGATTAGGCTTCCCTGGTAGCTCAGCTGGTAAAGAATCTGCCTCCAGTGCAGGAGACCTCGATTCAATTCCTGGGTTGGGTAGATCCTCTGGGAAAGGGGTAGGCTACCCACTCCAGTATTCTAGGGCTTCCCTGGTGGCTCAGACAGTAAGAATCTGCCTGTAATGCAGGAGACCTGGGTTAAATCCCTGG
This sequence comes from Neotragus moschatus, assembly GCA_006410615.1. Lineage (NCBI taxonomy): Eukaryota > Metazoa > Chordata > Mammalia > Artiodactyla > Bovidae > Neotragus > Neotragus moschatus. The sequence continues at coordinate 3,524 of SJYA01017330.1, forward strand.
GTCGGGAAGATCCCCTGGAGGAGAGCATGGCCACCCACTCCAGTATCTTGCCTAGAGAATCCCCATGGACAGAGGAGCCTGTCGGGCTGCAGTCCATGGGCTTGCAAAGAGTCGGACACGACTGAGAGACTAAGCCCAGCACAGCATCACGCAGTGTGTATGGTAGTGTGTATATCAAATTCCTGTTTTATCCCTTCCGCCACTCCTTTCCCCTTTGGTAACCATAAGTTCCTTTTCTATGTCTGTGGGTCTATTTCTGAACGTGAGTTCATTTGTATCATTTTTTAAAGAATTCCACATACAAGTAGTATCATTCGATATTTGTCGTTCTCTGTCTAGCTTATTTCATTTAGGATGGTCATCTCTAGGTCTATCCATGTTACCGCAAATGGCATTATTTCATTCTTTTTTATGGCTGAGTAATTGTCCATAACATATCGATACCACACCTTCTTTATTCATTCATCTGTCAATGGACGCTTAGGTTGCTTCCATGTCTTTGCTGCTGTAAACAGTGCTGTGAACACTGGGGTGCATGTATCTTTTTGAATTATGGTTTTCTCCACTTCTATGCCCAGGAATGGGATTGCAGGATCATATGGCAGTTCTGCTTTCAGTTTTAAAAACTTTGTTTATTTATGGCTATGTTTGGGCTTTGTTCCCGCGTGTGGGCTTCCTCTAGCTGCGGTGAGCAGGGCTACTCTAGTTGTGCACAGGCTTCTCATTGTGGTGGCTTCTCTTGTTGTGGAACACAGGCTCCAGGGCATGTGGGCTTCAGTATTTGCAGCATATGGGCTCAGTAGTCGCATCTCCTGGGTTCTAGAATGTGGGCTCAGTAGTTGTGAGGCACAGGCTTAGCTGCCCTGTGGCATGTGGGATCCTTCCAGACCAGGGATCGAATCCTCATTGGTAGGTGGATTCCCAAACACTGGACCACCAAGGAAGTCTTAGGTTTTTTTTTTTTTTTTTTTTAAGGAATCTGCTAAAAAAAATCTTTAAAATATTATTTGTAAACCATGAAACAGCACATTGATAACTACCAGGGGGGACCCATGCCATCCTGTGGGAAATCCCAGCTAGGAGGAGGACGTTAGTCCCCTAGTTCAGTTCAGTTTAGTTCAGTTGCTCAGTCGTGTCCGACTCTTTGCGACCCCATGAATTGCAGCACGCCAGGCCTCCCTGTCCATCACCAACTCCCAGAGCTCACTCAGACTCATGTCCATCGAGTCAGTGATGCCATCCAGCCATCTCATCCTTGGTCATCCCCTTTTCCTCCTCCCCCCAGTCCCTCCTTAGTCCCCTAAGGGTACTTGTAAAGACTCTTCATCAATGGAGGCCCCGACTCTCTCTTTTCTATCTTCCTCTTCAGTTGTGTGGGCACCAGTCATGAGTACTGACCTTAACTCCCTCAATACGCTATGCTGTAGGGCTTCCCGGGTGGCGCTAGTGGTAAGGAACCCACTTGCCGACGCAGGAAACATATGAGTCACGGGTTCGATCCTCCCCTGGAAGAAGGCATGGCAACCCACTCCAGTTTCTTGCCTGGAGAAATCCCATGCACAGAGGAGCCTGGCGGGCTACAGTCCATGGGGCTGCAAAGAGTCAGACACCACTGAAGTGACCTAGCATGCAGGCACTCACGCTATGCTTTGTCTTGCCTGCCTGAACAGGTTCTGTACCTTTAACTCTGCCCTTAACAACCAGCCCCTTAACCTGCCTCTAAAAATACCCTACAGCTCCGTGCAAAGGCTTCTCCCTAGGCTCTTCCTCCTACCCTAGCCCCAAACCTGTGTTGCTTCCAATTCCTGCTTTGCTATTGCTGCTTTTTACCTTCCTACTTGGTCCCATTAGGGTCATGTGTGGTTATTATTTTCCTCTGGGTTTAATTTTACCTTTATTCCTAAATTCTGCCCTTGGGGGTTTCTTGGTTTTAAACTCTGAAGTCCAATCCTATCTCATTTCACTCCACTTTTCAGCCTAAGTTCCTAGAACCCAAATCAGAGTCCACCATTGCAGACTTCCCACCTTACCCAAGGGGAAAACAAGACTTTTCCATGACTATTCCTTCTGCTTGAAACACTCTTTCTCTCCTTGGTCTTCTGATATGCTCCTAGTTAGCTCCAAAAACTCAGTTCTGATATCATCACTTCCTGTGTGCCTTCAGTTCCCTCTGTGTTCTCTTGTCTCATAAAACTTTCCGTAATTGCTATAGATATTGGTCTGATGTTTCTCCTGCTTATTTGAGGACATAGAAGGCAGGGGATATATTTTAGCTATCTGGTTTCCCCAGCAGTTAACACAAGGCACAATACCTAGACAGTGCTTTTAAATGATATTTATTGAATGCATGGATAACTTAATAAGCTGGAAGTATTAACTAATATGAACTTTGTCATAGAGTTTTGAGATTTAGTTCATAAATATGATATAAGAATGGGGAGAGAAGTGTGTTATTACACTAAAACTCATTGAGGAATAATTGTCTTTGAGCTCCCCCTTCTCCCCATTCCCTACTCCTCAAACTCCTATCTCCTGCTCCTACCTCGGCTGACTCCTGGGCACAGGAGACCCATGGGACTGGGAGAACTTTAACTTACAGAATGGGACAGGAAGCCACCTGTGACCCAGGGGTGAAAAGTCATGATCACACCTGATCCCCAGAAATCCACCAAACTAAGTCCTGTGAAGAATTTTGTTAGGGCTAAATACTAGGAAAAACACTGGATATTTACCTAGTACATTTTCCCCTCATTTAAGCTAAAGAAAAAATAAAATTGAAAAGAGGGGAAAAAGCCAAAATTAAATAAGCCAGCTGGTTTGACTTCTCTTTTTACATATTTTCCACTGCAATCCTCTCTTAGTCACAAGGTCTTTCTCAGCCATTTCACTGCTTTTCATTCGGCTGAAATTTTTCCATTTTTTTTCTAGGTTACAAAAATGAAGAATGAAGGGCTGAGTGGATTGTGCCTTTATTCTCTGTCTCCTGTACCTTCTCCCCTCCGCCCCTCCCCCCCCTCCNAGTCACAAGGTCTTTCTCAGCCATTTCACTGCTTTTCATTCGGCTGAAATTTTTCCATTTTTTTTCTAGGTTACAAAAATGAAGAATGAAGGGCTGAGTGGATTGTGCCTTTATTCTCTGTCTCCTGTACCTTCTCCCCTCCGCCCCTCCCCCCCCTCCCCCCACACACTATTCAACTGTGTTTGGTTAAAACCAGTTTCTGATAACAGCTACCCAGAAACAGTATCTCCGCTCTTTTTAAGAAACAAAGCCCATCTTTCTTGAGGTGCAGAAAATATTAGCTGTTACTCCCCACACGCCCTGCCTGCCGGTGTCACAGCCTCCCTTCCCCGCATCCACTGCAGGCAAGGCTTCCGAAGAAGCAAGAAGAACAGCTGCTGGCCCACAATAGTTCCTTACAGAGCTGGTAAATAGACAAGGCCCCCTTTTCTTGACCTTTGCCACCTCTGCTCCATCCTCAGAATGAGTGTTTTGAGTCTGCGCCGGGAGGGGGAAGGGAAGGAGGATAAGCGAGGCTCCTTTTTCACTTTGCCTCTCTCTGTCCTTAAAAATAAGAGAAGTGTTCATTGGGAAATTTTGCTTAGTAATTTTGTCCCCAGTCTTAAAAACAACCAAAAAAAAAAAAAAAACAAACCACACACACACACACAAAACAACGTCGTGTGGTGTGTGCATGTGTGTATCTGTTTCACAATCCCATCTTAAGAGGAGTTGCTTCATAAAAGAGGCCTCTCTTTATTTAGGAGGCTGTGCGATTTGCTCAGTGGAGGAGAAGCTCATTGGTATTGTTCAAGCAGGTCACTGCACTTGGACGAGCTGGCCAATGAGGCGGGGCTCTGAACACGGGTAGCAGCTAGGCGTTTCCAAGTGGGTAAAAATAATGTTCGCTCCTTCAGAGAAGCAAGGGGGAATCCATATGCTCTTTCAGCTCTCAAACAACGACCACCCAATAATGTCTTTCACCATGCAATAAAGAAGCATTTCTTCCTAGAGGAGCATTTCTTCTTAGCATGTTGGGAACGTTTTATCTGCACAGAGTTCCAATGTGACCCTAGCTTGGTGGCTGTGAACTGCATTTTGGAAGCACTAGTCACCCCAATCCACTGCCATACAAGCTTCCAACAGAGCAGCCCGATGCGACAGATCTTTTCTTTTTTTGAAAAAGTCAGAGAGCAAGAAGTAAATCAAAGCTTCGAGCCTTGCCTGCTAGGTTGTCCCTGTGTGCGGAGCTCAAAGGTGATGCTGCTTGCCCTCGCCCCGTCACTAACAAAAGACTCCCTAATCCTGACTCCCTTACACAAAAAAACGTGTCAAACCAGCCTGGGGACTGGAAATGAAATGAATACTGCAGGAGCAGCTGGCACATTAATTCCCCCGAAAACACTAGCTGGCACCTCACCCTGAAACCCAATCACCCAGTCTCGGTAGGGACTGGGAAGGGGTTTAGTTTTACTACAATACAATGAAGTATATTTTTAACAAATAAACACACTTTTGGCAGAGTAAAGACCCTGACGCTGGGAAAGATTGAGAGCAGGAGGAGAAGGGGATGACAGAAGATGAGATGGTTGGATGGCCTCACTGACTCAATGGACATGAGTTTGGGTGAACTCTGGGAGTTGGTGATGGACTGGGAGGCCTGGTGTGCTGCGGTTCATGGGATCGCAAAGAGTCGGATACAACTGAGCGGCTGAATTGAACTGAACTGAGGCATCTTTAGCTAGTAGATGCTTTATACATTTGCTGTAACTCTCTGTACACCTTCCATCCTCAGTACTACTCCCCCTCCACACACACCCAGGAGTAATAGCTGAGGAAAGAAGCAATTGCCCACAAATGCGGTAAATCAGAAAAGAATGGCTCTACCCCAACTTTACAATCAAATATTATTTCCCCTTCCGATGAGCCACTGCCTGAACAACCCTCAGTAATTTTATTTTCATTTCCTGAAGGCTTGAGTCTTTCCTTGTAGCTAGCAAGGTTTCCATTTGATCACCATTTTCTGAGCTCTGTCTCTTGTCAGCTTTGCCTTTTCTCACAGTAAACCCAGCCCAAACTTCTGGGAAATCTAAGAGCCGCGTCTTCAAGGTGGCTTGGATAAAGAGTTGTGTTTAGAGAGCTATGTAGTTTTCTTTGCATTAGCGTCAATGTCTGCTGATTCTTTGGGACAAAGGATGAACAAGGTTGAGGAACACAGTCAGCTTTTGCTAGTTCCTCAGCCACATCCCATGCTGGGAATTCACAGCTGCTGTGTGGTGGCTTGGGGGAGGTTTATTCCGAAAGAGTAAGTTTTAGTTAATTCCAACTGCTCAGCAGAGTCACATGTGGTTCTCACCCAAGAGTCCAGACCCTCTTTTAAAGCGGAGGATAACCGTGAGGGAAAAGTGAGAGGAAAATGCCAAAAGCAGGCAAAAAGAGTGATGGGCGAGAAATAACATTCACTTGGGATTCAGGCTGCAAACAGGGAAAATTGCAGAGAAAGAAACCCTTCTCTTTTTCTGAATGCTGCTCCCAGCTCCCCATGGCTCCAAGCCTCTTGTAATTGAGGTCTGAATTGAAGAGCTTCCTAAGGCTGCTGAGTGTGATCACACTTAATTTCAAGTAGCAAAGTCCATTTCAACCCATATTCTCACACTGCCAGGGTGAATCTGAATAATAGCTGTATTGAGGCTGGGTTTTGAATGACTTGCCTGACCAGTATGAATGTTACTTTTTTAGAAGCGAATGTGTTTAATAGTTCAGCAACATCCTTTTGCTGACCCCAGAATCATCTCAGGAATTCCGTCCAGTGCAGCTCTTTGAAGTGCGAGTTCAAAATGATGATTGTCTCCCAGGGTTCCCTCCCAGGTCTAGCTCAAATCTGTCTCTACTGGGATGTTTCACCCTGGCCCAGCCTGTCTATATCTGTCTTCTTTTTGATTTCCTGATCCCTCGGTCTCAGAGGCTAACTGGATTATTTTTATCTTTCTAGCATCGCACCAAATCCTTCTCTGCGTTTCATTGGTTTTGTCTCCTCTTTCAGGTCTCTGCACTGGAGTAATTTCCCAAGGCTTGGTCTCTGGCCGTGTCACCGGCTGCTTGTGCCCAGTGAAGCCTGACTCTCCAGGGGCCCAGGATGGCAGAGCAGTTCCAGGTTTCATGTCAAGACAGAGACAGAACAGCTTCTAGAGGAAAACAAGAGGCCATCTCCTCTCAGACTTACCTACAAGCTTCTCAGTGGACTTGTCAGATCTCATTGCCTAAATTTGTGTCCCTTGCTCATTCCTAGCAACAAAAATGGCCACTACTGGCTTCAGCTAATGGGGATCCACCTTCTGGATATGGGTACAAGTTGGAATGAAGCTTATAGCTGAGAGGATGTGGGATGATAAGGGAACCAATTAAGAATTCAGTTAGGAAGGTCAAGGTGGGGAGTAGTGATGGGGGACCCACTGTGTCAGACACACTGCTTTTCTTCATTTTTCTTGGAGACTCACAGACTCAAGATTTTAATTACCTCAGTGCAGATGAGTCTCATTACCACCTTTGACCAAGACCCGTCTTGATTTCTAGCTACATGTGCGTGCGTACTAAGTTGCTTCAGTTGTATCCGACTCTGTGAGACCCCATGATCCATGGCCTGCCAGGCTCCTCTACCTGTGGAATTCTCCAGGCAGGAATACTGGAGTAGGGAGCCATTCCCTTCTCAGGGAACCTGTACTCATAAGTATATTGGTCAAGGCATTAATAGTCTATTGTTGCATAACAAATTGCCTCAAAAAACTTAATGGCTGAAAATAATATATATCTCACAATTTCTGTGGGCCAATAAACTGTGTATGGCTTAGCTGGTGATTTTGGCTCAAGATTTTTTAGTGAGGTTTCCCTCAAATTGGTGGCTGGGACTGAAGTTTCATCTGAAGTCTCAGCTGGGATGAAGGATCTATTTCCAGGCTCACTCGTGGGTGTTGGCAGATCTGAGTCCCATACCACATGTGCCTCTGCAAATGAGAGAGTATACCCAAGATGAGAGCCACATTTTTAAAAAAAAAATTTATTTTTTATTTAAATTTTTTTTTACTTTACAACACTGTATTGGATTTGCCCTACATTGACATGAATCTGCCACAGGTGTACATGAATTCCCAACCCTGAACCCCCCTCCCCCCACCCTCCCCATATCATCTCTCTGGGTCATCCCAGTGCACCAACCCCCAGCATCCTGTATCCTGTATCAAACCTAGACTAGCTTTTCATTTCTTACATGATTGTATACATGGTTCAGTGCCATTCTCCCAAATCATCCCACCCTCTCCCTCTCCCACAGAGTCCAAAAGTCTGTTCTTTACATCTGTGTCTCTTTTGCTGTCTCGCATACAGGGTTATCATTACCATCTTTCTAAATTCCATACATATGTGTTAGTATACTGTATTGGCGATGGCATCCCACTCCAGTACTCTTGCCTGGAAAATCCCATGGACAGAGGGGCCTGATAGGCTGCAGTCCATGGGGTCACTAAGAGTCGGATATGACTGAGTGACTTGACTTTCACTTTTCACTTTCATGCATTGGAGAAGGAAATGGCAACCCACTCCAGTGTTCTTGCCTGGACAATCCCAAGGACGGGGGAGCCTGGTGGGCTGCTATCTATGGGGTCGCACAGAGTCGGACACGACTGAAGCGACTTAGCAGCAGCAGCAGCAGCAGCAGCAGCATACTGTATTGGCGTTTTTCTCTCTGGCTTACTTCACTCCATATAATCGGCTCTAGTTTCATTCGCCTCATTAGAACTGATTTAAATGTATTCTTTTTAATGAAAGCCACGTTTTTAAATACCCTAATTCCAGAAGTGACATTACTTCTGCCACTCTCTCTTCATTAGAAGTGAACCAGTAATCCGATACTCAAAAGGAGGAGATAATATTGATACAAGGGCATGAATAAGCGGTGGGCAGGATTCACTGGTGGCCATCTTTGAGCATACCTACCATAGTTGAAGGGGTTTCGCTGGTGGCTTAGTGGTAAAGAACACACCTGCCAATGCAGGAGATGCAGGGTTTGATCCCTTGGTTGGGAAGATCCTCTGAAGAAAGAAATGGCAACCTACTCCAGTATTCTTGCCTAGGAAATCCCATGAACAGAGGAT
>SJYA01017377.1:0-15651 GCA_006410615.1 Neotragus moschatus
CTCCGATCCCACCACTCTAGGTCATCACAGAGCACCAAGCCAAGCTCTCTGTGCTATATAGCAGCTTCCCACTAGCTAGTGATTTTACACATACTAATGTATACAAAAATTATTTTTACCATTTATCACAATGGGTAGGATGTCAGAAAGAACAGATGGATGCATGCACGAATGGATATGTACTGACAGATAACTTGTTCACATTTCATTTAAATGAAATAAAAACCTTTCACCTCTTATAACAAAGTGAAAGTCGTGTTCTACTCTGGGACCCCAGGGACTGTAGCCTACCTGGCTCCTCTGTCCATGGGATTTTCCAGGCAAGAATACTGGAGTGGGTTGCCATTTCCTCCTCCGGAGGATCTTCCTGACCCAGGGATCGAACCCAGGTCTCTAGCACTGCAGACAGACGCTTTACCATCTGAGCCACCCGGGAAGCCTATAGCAAAAACACTGTCAAAAAATGCATTCACAGCTCTAGTCCAGAAACTACTTGCTCGCTCAGCTTGTGCTGCTTCGGGACACATTCCACTCTTTTGCATGATATAAGAATAAGCCTGAGGGCCTTGGCATCGATAAATTACCTGGAGAAAATATGAGTCTGGGGTGTTGTTTGCCTTTGTTTCCTCACAGTCGTGGGATCATTTACGATCACCCACAAGCTTCTCCATCACAGGAAACTGGCTGCACACGTCTTGTTTTAACACTGCCTAGACAGGTACATCCTTTACAGTCACACGACTCTTGGGCATCTGATAGAACTCAAGACGATCTGTGTTAATCTCTAAGCTTTCGAAGGAACAAAGTGCCACAGCTTGCATTGGCTTTGGAGATAATCTGGTCACAGCCCCATCACTCCACCCCCGAGGACACCGGAAACTAAGCACAGAGAGCTTAGCTTGGTGCTCTGTGATGACCTGAGGCAGGAGGAAACCATGACTGTCCCGGTCTCAGGTCTCACTGGGGGCAGAGTCAGGGCTGGGACCAACTCTTCTCACATCCAGTGTCCTGGAGTGGTGTCTCCTGCATGTGTGTCCGTCCAAACACATGTTATAGCAGCCCGTGTGGGAGGGTCTAACGCAAGCTGCCTCCCTCGTATCAGTGCCCCTCAGCCCCGCACCCCAGTTCAGCCAGGCGGAGGGCGGGCAGCGCTCGGAGACTCAGGAAACAACAGACACGCGTTTGTCAGATCCGTGCGCGGCATGGTCCTCACTCTTATCTAGCTGCCTGCAGACAAGACTGATCTTCCAGCTGGATTAAAGAGATGTATCAATACACCTGTCTTCTTAGGTCGTGGGCAAATTCGTGGAGATTTTCTGGTGTGGGTTTGGGATAATAGACAGAACCAGGAGTGCTGAAGCAGAGATGCCATTAGTAAAGGCCAGTAGCCTGAGCCAAGTGTATTTTATCAAAAAAGCAGAGAACAAATCTGCGGAGCACAAGTAAAACTAACAGCGTTTTTTTCATGGGAAAAAAAAAACATATCTTAAACACAACGGAGCTGTTCATAGGCTGCTACTGTCCAGTGATGATGGAGACGAGGATTAAAGCATCTGTGAGGATCCTGAAACTAATTCTTCCACATTCAAGAAGCCCCTGTGTAGAAGCGACCTCAGGGGAAATGGTGACAGGGGTTATTTGGGATCCNAGTAAAGGCCAGTAGCCTGAGCCAAGTGTATTTTATCAAAAAAGCAGAGAACAAATCTGCGGAGCACAATTGTGTATTGGGACAAGTAAAACTAACAGCGTTTTTTTCATGGGAAAAAAAATATATATCTTAAACACAACAGAGCTGTTCATAGACTGCTACTGTCCAGTGATGATGGAGATGAGGATTAAAGCATCTGTGAGGATCCTGAAACTAATTTTTCCACATTCAAGAAGCCCCTGTGTAGAAGCGACCTCAGGGGAAATGGTGACAGGGGTTATTTGGGATCCACAGTGATCACAGACTCTGCCTTCCAGAGGCTCACCCTTTATTCTTTATGTAATAACACCAGGGAGACATCAATAAGCTCCAAAAGAGTGGTTAAAAAGTGGTAACTTAGTTCAGAGGAGGGGTAGCCAGCTTCCCACTGGGATGTGTAGAAGGGAAGAAGAGAGATCATTTCTTCATGTCTTTTGACTTCACCAGAGTATTTAGTATGAGTAGCTTATTAGAAAAACCTGACTTATTAGAAGGGGCTAACCATGTGCTCTCTGCAACTCAAGGAGGAAAAAAGTTTCAACTGTGCATTTCAGTTTCAAACATGAGGTCATCTCATGTCTAGAAGTCATTGCTTCACTCAAATGTAGCCACTCTTCACCGGAAAATGAGGATCTCAAAAGAAATATTGTGTGCGACTGTGAATTAGAATACTTTGAAATAAACGAACATTGAATTCTTAAAATTAGGGAGTATGGTTTAATAGATTTAAGCGATTTTAAGATTTTAAAATTGTATGCTGGATTTTAAAACAAGATCCTGAATTTGGCTTCTTTCATCGTTAACCATAAGCAGTCTTTTCCCCAAGCTTTGCCCATCTCCACCCCATTTCCATTATAGATGCCCATCATGTTAGATGCAAAGACTAACATGGCTACAGAATTTAGAAAATGGGAGAATTAACTGACGGACAGACACAAGGCCGCTTTAGCCTTGAGATTATTTTCTATTATATCTATTTTTATACTCTGTATTTTTATGAATGCAAGTATTTTCATCTTATCATGTCCTTCTCATCTAATGTGTCTAATGTAAGACACAGCAGGTCTTGTCTAAAAGCTAGATTTAAAATTGATAAGAAATAAGTATGTGACTCAATCAGTTAATAGAATATATTTCCACTTTAATAACAGACCATTCAATGTAATAACAGACTATTCAATGTGTTGAAATCCTGCTGCAAGGATTCCTAACTCCATGTATTTGAGCTTTACTGAAATTGTAGGCGAAGGACTGGTTACAACTGCTCTAACTAACTCAGCTCATAGCAGGCACGGGGGACTGAATGGTCCATGATGTGCTGAGTAGTGGACAGTGGCCTGCCTTTTTGTAAATAAGGTGGCAGGTCATCATGATAGTTTAAGCATCTAGATTTTTCCTATAGTTGAAGAAAAAGAAAAAGGAGAGCAGAAAACAAATCTAAAAGTATAAAAGGTGGGAGAAAAGTTGAGTTCGCCTCTCAGGAGGGTAGAACTTCGTAAAAGTGAACTGGGTAACTGATGGGAAGAGCGCTTGTGTCCACATGGAAAATATAATCATTCACAGTGGGAAGGACACTGTTAGGCATTGGAGAAAACTTATTTGGGGGAATTAAACGTCCGGGTTTCGTTAACACCAAGGGCGTCTTGACTCTCACTCCATCGTCATCACCCTGATTAGACACCCCAGGTGTTCAGCCAGATCTTATTTGATATCACCATCTCTAGTAAATTAAGACACAGTGAAATTCAATTGTCTACGGCAGAACCCATGTGAACTGTAATTTCACCACAGCACTGGAATTTACCCCCTGAAGTCTGCTCTGAAAGAGTCTGTGTCTCATGTTATAGTCTGTGGAAAAGCATAATTGGTGTGAGTGAAAACATCAAATCCTCGTGATTTGTGAAGTCAGTGGATTTGAGAGAAATCTAAAGAAAACACTAGAAAGATCCAGCCATGAATAGTGGCTGACAAGTAACCACAGTAATTGCTGTTTGTGTTGCTANATTTCACCACAGCACTGGAATTTACCCCCTGAAGTCTGCTCTGAAAGAGTCTGTGTCTCATGTTATAGTCTGTGGAAAAGCATAATTGGTGTGAGTGAAAACATCAAATCCTCGTGATTTGTGAAGTCAGTGGATTTGAGAGAAATCTAAAGAAAACACTAGAAAGATCCAGCCATGAATAGTGGCTGACAAGTAACCACAGTAATTGCTGTTTGTGTTGCTATTTAGATGACTGCACTGACAATATTGACTTTGGGAAAAATTCTAAATGACTCCAAAAATAGTCATTTATTCAGAGAAATAAAGCTACACAAAGAACAGCCCATCATATGTCTTTACAGGACTATAGAAGTCAACTTTCAAATGAATAAAAAGAAGATATTGTATTCAGACTTGAGTTCACTTTCCATATACCTTCTAATTTCTGGTTCACGTGGAAATGATTTAGACTTGGTCTTAAAACTTTACTTATTTTGAAGACAAAATTGTATGTGTGGATGGCGCTGGAAAANTTGTATTCAGACTTGAGTTCACTTTCCATATACCTTCTAATTTCTGGTTCACGTGGAAATGATTTAGACTTGGTCTTAAAACTTTACTTATTTTGAAGACAAAATTGTATGTGTGGATGGCGCTGGAAAATAAGTGTATCAAGCTCCCATACAGAAAGTAGAGCCTAATTAAACCTTGGGCTTGAGGAGAATACGGGCACAGGTGTGAGAGACATACTCTTGACCTCACAGACATAATGAATCTTAAGGAAAAAAATATCGTGAGAAAAATTGGATGTGAAAAGTATGCACAATTTATCTACATAAATTTAAATATCAAATGAGTATTGACAAAAGTCATCAAAGAAAAACATGAGCAGAGCCAGCATGGCGTATATCTACTTGCAGTTTCCTCTAATGACAAGAAAATACTGGGAGAAAATAAATCACAATCATATTCTGAAGTCTGGGAAAGATTGAGGGCAGGAGGAGAAGGGGATGACAGTGGATGAGATGGTTGGATGGCATCACCAACTCAATGGATATGAGTTTGGGTGGACTCTGGGAGTTGGTGATGGACAGGGAGGCCTGGAGTGCTGTGATTTATGGGGTCACAAAGANAATACACCTGTCTTCTTAGGTCGTGGGCAAATTCGTGGAGATTTTCTGGTGTGGGTTTGGGATAATAGACAGAACCAGGAGTGCTGAAGCAGAGATGCCATTAGTAAAGGCCAGTAGCCTGAGCCAAGTGTATTTTATCAAAAAAGCAGAGAACAAATCTGCGGAGCACAAGTAAAACTAACAGCGTTTTTTTCATGGGAAAAAAAAAACATATCTTAAACACAACGGAGCTGTTCATAGGCTGCTACTGTCCAGTGATGATGGAGACGAGGATTAAAGCATCTGTGAGGATCCTGAAACTAATTCTTCCACATTCAAGAAGCCCCTGTGTAGAAGCGACCTCAGGGGAAATGGTGACAGGGGTTATTTGGGATCCACAGTGATCACAGACTCTGCCTTCCAGAGGCTCACACTTTATTCTTTATGTAATAACACCAGGGAGACATCAATAAGCTGCAAAAGAGTGGTTAAAAAGTGGTAACTTAGTTCAGAGGAGGGGTAGCCAGCTTCCCACTGGGATGTGTAGAAGGGAAGAAGAGAGATCATTTCTTCATGTCTTTTGACTTCACCAAAGTATTTAGTATGAGTAGCTTATTAGAAAAACCTGACTTATTAGAAGGGGCTAACCATGTGCTCTCTGCAACTCAAGGAGGAAAAAAGTTTCAACTGTGCATTTCAGTTTCAAACATGAGGTCATCTCATGTCTAGAAGTCATTGCTTCACTCAAATGTAGCCACTCTTCACCGGAAAATGAGGATCTCAAAAGAAATATTGTGTGCGACTGTGAATTAGAATACTTTGAAATAAGCGAACATTGAATTCTTAAAATTAGGGAGTATGGTTTAATAGATTTAAGCGATTTTAAGATTTTAAAATTGTATGCTGGATTTTAAAACAAGATCCTGAATTTGGCTTCTTTCATCGTTAACCATAAGCAATCTTTTCCCCAAGCTTTGCCCATCTCCACCCCATTTCCATTATAGATGCCCATCATGTTAGATGCAAAGACTAACATGGCTACAGAATTTAGAAAATGGGAGAATTAACTGAAGGACAGACACAAGGTCGCTTTAGCCTTGAGATTATTTTCTATTATATCTATTTTTATACTCTGTATTTTTATGAATGCAAGTATTTTCATCTTATCATGTCCTTCTCATCTAATGTGTCTAATGTAAGACACAGCAGGTCTTGTCTAAAAGCTAGATTTAAAATTGATAAGAAATAAGTATGTGACTCAATCAGTTAATAGAATATATTTCCACTTTAATAACAGACCATTCAATGTAATAACAGACTATTCAATGTGTTGAAATCCTGCTGCAAGGATTCCTAACTCCATGTATTTGAGCTTTACTGAAATTGTAGGCGAAGGACTGGTTACAACTGCTCTAACTAACTCAGCTCATAGCAGGCACGGGGGACTGAATGGTCCATGATGTGCTGAGTAGTGGACAGTGGCCTGCCTTTTTGTAAATAAGGTGGCAGGTCATCATGATAGTTTAAGCATCTAGATTTTTCCTATAGTTGAAGAAAAAGAAAAAGGAGAGCAGAAAACAAATCTAAAAGTATAAAAGGTGGGAGAAAAGTTGAGTTCGCCTCTCAGGAGGGTAGAACTTCGTAAAAGTGAACTGGGTAACTGACGGGAAGAACGCTTGTGTCCACATGGAAAATATAATCATTCACAGTGGGAAGGACACTGTTAGGCATTGGAGAAAACTTATTTGGGGGAATTAAACGTCCGGGTTTCGTTAACACCAAGGGCGTCTTGACTCTCACTCCATCGTCATCACCCTGATTAGACACCCCAGGTGTTCAGCCAGATCTTATTTGATATCACCATCTCTAGTAAATTAAGACACAGTGAAATTCAATTGTCTACGGCAGAACCCATGTGAACTGTAATTTCAGCACAGCACTGGAATTTACCCCCTGAAGTCTGCTCTGAAAGAGTCTGTGTCTCATGTTGTAGTCTGTGGAAAAGCATAATTGGTGTGAGTGAAAACATCAAATCCTCGTGATTTGTGAAGTCAGTGGATTTGAGAGAAATCTAAAGAAAACACTAGAAAGATCCAGCCATGAATAGTGGCTGACAAGGAACCACAGTAATTGCTGTTTGTGTTGCTACTTAGATGACTGCACTGACAATATTGACTTTGGGAAAAATTCTAAATGACTCCAAAAATAGTCGTTTATTCAGAGAAATAAAGCTACACAAAGAACAGCCCATCATAGGTCTTTATAGGACTATAGAATTTATGTAAAGTCAACTTTCAAATAAATAAAAAGATTTTGTATTCAGACTTGAGTTCACTTTCCATATACCTTCTAATTTCTGGTTCACGTGGAAATGATTTAGACTTGGTCTTAAAACTTTACTTATTTTGAAGACAAAATTGTATGTGTGGATGGCGCTGGAAAATAAGTGTATCAAGCTCCCATACAGAAAGTAGAGCCTAATTAAACCTTGGGCTTGGGGAGAATACGGGCACAGGTGTGAGAGACATACTCTTGACCTCACAGACATAATGAATCTTAAGGAAAAAAATATCGTGAGAAAAATTGGATGTGAAAAGTATGCACAATTTATCTACATAAATTTAAATATCAAATGAGTATTGACAAAAGTCATCAAAGAAAAACATGAGCAGAGCCAGCATGGCGTATATCTACTTGCAGTTTCCTCTAATGACAAGAAAATACTGGGAGAAAATAAATCATAATCATATTCTGAAGTCTGGGAAAGATTGAGGGCAGGAGGAGAAGGGGATGACAGTGGATGAGATGGTTGGATGGCATCACCAACTCAATGGATATGAGTTTGGGTGGACTCTGGGAGTTGGTGATGGACAGGGAGGCCTGGAGTGCTGTGATTTATGGGGTCGCAAAGAAGTGGACACGACTGAGCGACTGAACTGAACTGAAATTATATATTGGAGAAGGCAATGGCACCCCACTCCAGTGCTCTTGTCTGAAATTATATATAAACAGTTAAATTATGAATGGTTACTGAAGCTATGTAACAGATACCCTAAAACTCAGCAGGATAAAGCAAACATTCCTTATGATCGGAGATTCTGTGNGCAAAGAAGTGGACACGACTGAGCGACTGAACTGAACTGAAATTATATATTGGAGAAGGCAATGGCACCCCACTCCAGTGCTCTTGTCTGAAATTATATATAAACAGTTAAATTATGAATGGTTACTGAAGCTATGTAACAGATACCCTAAAACTCAGCAGGATAAAGCAAACATTCCTTATGATCGGAGATTCTGTGGGTCTGCAACTTAAACAGGTAACCTCAGAGACCAATGGTCTCCCCACAGCATCCAGGTCCTCATGTGGAAGACCCAGAAGTTAGAGTCATCTGAGGATTCATTCTCGCAATGTTGGCTGCATGAGGCTGGCTTTGAGCTGAGGGCCTGGAATTTGACTGAAGGTAAAATTCTCTGTGAGGCACACTTTGGACTTCCTTACAATATGGCAGGTGAGTTCACAGGGCATGTTCAACTTCTGCTTACGAGAAAAAACCCCTCAGACTTAGACCTCACTTCATGTAAGGAGTCATTTTATGGTCTGCAACAAGGGAGCNATGAGTTTGGGTGGACTCTGGGAGTTGGTGATGGACAGGGAGGCCTGGAGTGCTGTGATTTATGGGGTCACAAAGAAGTGGACATGACTGAGCGACTGAACTGAACTGAAATTATATATTGGAGAAGGCAATGGCACCCCACTCCAGTACTCTTGCCTGAAATTATATATAAACAGTTAAATTATGAATGGTTACTGAAGCTATGTAACAGATACTCTAAAACTCAGCAGGATAAAGCAAACATTCCTTATGATCAGGGATTCTGTGGGTCTGCAACTTAAACAGGTAACCTCAGAGACCGATGGTCTCTACCCCACAGCATCCAGGTCCTCATGTGGAAGACCGAGAAGTTAGAGTCATCTGAGGATTCATTCTCGCAATGTTGGCTGCATGATGCTGGCTTTGAGCTGAGGGCCTGGAATTTGATTGAAGGTAAAATTCTCTGTGAGGGACAGCTTGGACTTCCTTACAATATGGCAGGTGAGTTCACAGGGCATGTTCAACTTCTGCTTATGAGAAAAAACCCCTCAGACTTAGACCTCACTTCATGTAAGGAGTCATTTTATGGTCTGCAACAAGGGAGCTGAGCTCAACTGCTGTTTCTCTGAGCAAATTAAATGTGAGCCTCCACTTGTTGCTCAGTTGTGTCCTGGTCTTTACAACCCCCTGGGTTGCAGCACGCCAGGCTTCCTTGCCCATCATTATCTCCCAGACTTCACTCAGATTCATATCCATTGAGTCGGTGATGCTATCTAACCATTTGATCCTCTGCCACCCTCTTCTCTTTTTGCCTTCAATCTTTCCCAGCATTAGGGTCTTCACATCACATGGCCAAAGTATTGGAGCTTCAGCATCAGTCCTTCTAATGAATATTCAGGGTTGATTTTCTCTAGGATTGACTGGTTTGATCTCCTTGCTGTCCAAGGGACTCTCAAGAGTCTTCTCCAAAACCACAGTTCAAAAGCACTCAGCCTTCATTTAGCACTCAGCCTCCTTTATGGTCCAACTCTCACATCTATACATGACTATTGGAAAAAGCATACCTTTGACTATATAGACCTTTGTCAGCAAAGTTAATATGCTTTTTAATATACTGTCTAGGTTTGTTATAGCTTTCATTTCAAGGAACAAGTATCTTTTAATTTCATGGCTGCAGTCACAGCCCACAGTGATTTTGGAGCCTAAGAAAATAAAATCTGCCACTGCTTCCACTCTTGCCCCATCTATTTACCGTGAAGTGATGGGACTGGAGGCCGTGATCTTAGTTTTTTGAATATTGAGTTTTAAGCTAGTTTTCTCACTCGTTCTTTCATCCTCATACAAAGGTTCTTTAGTTCCTTATCACTTTCTGCCATTAGAGTGGTATCATCTGCATATCTGAGTCTTCACTGATTGTTTCAAATTCTAGAGTATTTAGAGGCCTAAATGTTTGGCTTCTCTCTGTAGATATATCCAAAGATGCTGCTGCTAAGTCGCTTCAGTCATATCTGACTCTGTAGGGCCCCACAGACGGCAGCCCACCAGGCTCCCCCGTTCCTGGGATTCTCCAGGCAAGAACACTGGAGTGGGTTGCCATTTCCTTCTCCAATGCATGAAAGTGAAAAGTGAAAGTGAAGTCGCTCAGTCGTGTCCGACTCTTCACGACCCCATGGACTGTAGCCTACCAGGCTCCTCTGTTCATGGGATTTTCCAGGCAAGAGTACTGGAGTGGGGTGCCACTGCCTTCTCCAGTATCCAAGGATACATTACCTTAAAAAAAAAAAAAAAANAGTATTTAGAGGCCTAAATGTTTGGCTTCTCTCTGTAGATATATCCAAAGATGCTGCTGCTAAGTCGCTTCAGTCATATCTGACTCTGTAGGGCCCCACAGACGGCAGCCCACCAGGCTCCCCCGTTCCTGGGATTCTCCAGGCAAGAACACTGGAGTGGGTTGCCATTTCCTTCTCCAATGCATGAAAGTGAAAAGTGAAAGTGAAGTCGCTCAGTCGTGTCCGACTCTTCACGACCCCAGGGACTGTAGCCTACCAGGCTCCTCTGTTCATGGGATTTTCCAGGCAAGAGTACTGGAGTGGGGTGCCACTGCCTTCTCCAGTATCCAAGGATACATTACCTTAAAAAAAAAAAAAAACCTATAGTGGAGTGTGTGGGTGTGCTTCTACTTTTTCTTTTTCTTTTTTAGTGGAGAGCAGAGTTCTTTGGGGATATTCTGCTCTTTCGAAATCTCTCTTCTAGAAATCTAATCTTATTAGAAATAATGATTCACTTTCGGAATGGAGAGGCAAGCAAACTTTGAAGAGAACCTGAAAAATATCAAGGGTTGATTAAATCATCAAGGAACTTTCTTCCCCCTGTTGTTATATGAATATATGTGCAGATGAAAGGATGAGAAGACTCAGTAATACTCTATTAGCAAAACTCTTTTATTCAGCAAATTGAAGAAAGGCATAATTAATGTCTTAAAGTGTTGGCCAATTCATGTTTGGGACTTTTCAGGAGGCACAGTGGTAAAGAATCTGCCTGCTAATGCAGGAGACACAAGAGACATGGATTTGACTCCTGATTTTGGAAGATCCTCTGGCATAGGACGTGACAACCCATCCCAGTATTCTTGCCCGAAATATTCCATGGACAGAGAGCCTGGCGGGCTATGTCCATGGTAGTCACAAAGAGTGAGACACAACTGAGAGAAAGAACATACACACATCCAGTTGATTTTTAGGTTTTCGATGTTGGATATTTAATAGCACAACGGGGGCAGATTAAAGATTTGGGCTTCTTTGCAGCACATAAATGAGAAGTACTAATTGCCCTGCTGCTGCTGCTGCTAAGTCGCTTCAGTCGTGTCCGACTCTGTGCAACCTCATAGATGGCAGCCCATCAGGCTCCCCCATCGCTGGAATTCTCCAGGTAAGAACACTGGAGTGGGTTGCCATTTCCTTCTCCAATGCATGAAAGTGAAAAGTGAAAGTGAAGTCGCTCAGTCATGTCCAACCCTCAGTGACTCCCTGGACTGCAGCCCACCAGGCTCCTCCACCCATGGGAGTTTCCAGGCAAGAGTACTGGAGTGGGGTGCCATCGCCTTCTCCAATAATAGCCCACAGTATCATAAATATTAATCCACATGTTCATTCTGAAAACTTACGTTCTTTTCGTTTTGATGCAGAGGTTAATAAAATAGCCACATATACACATACAAACACAATTACATATTCAGTCTCTTTAGAGCAAATGAAGAACCACATTATTTTAGTGTCTACATTGCATTTGCAGTTTAGTTGAATTCAATTTTAATCCTTACAGCCAATTAGTGACGGCTAAATATTACGAGTCGAGTTTCGAGAAAGAGAAGACAAACTGAGAAGCAGCAAGAAACTCATGTGAATAGGCAAAATGTTTATTTTTAATTTGGGGGAAACTAATTTCTACTAGATCACAATGAATTTTACCAAAAGAAGTACGTAAAAAGTAATGGCCCATTCTGTTCCGCTGTTTTCTTTGTTTTCAGCAGTGAACAAAGCAGCAGGAAGAGAGCGGGCAGAAGGCGTCTAAGTGACTCGGGAATGGAGCGCATTCCATGGAGTATAACCTGCATAATCTCAAGTGACCTTTAATGGGCTCATTGTCACATGGATGGATGGATAATAGATACAGCATGAATGAAGGGGAGTAATGCCCAGAAGCCAACCTAGTTATCGCAAAAGATAAGTAGGTATCATTTTGTTTTTTTCAATGTTTAGTTTTACTTAACTTCTTATAATGAGGGGTAGAGGAATAACACGTTAGGAAAGTCAAACAAAAGAATTCTTTTATCAGAAGTGAGAATAATAACAATGTGTTTATCAGTTGATTGAAACTCCAAGCCAAGAGATAAATAACTTCCAAGACAGACTTGGTAAGTGTAGATTGAGGGCAGAGAACTTCTCCATCATGTTCACTAATGGACTTCCATCTCCCAGGATGATTCTTGGTACCTAATAGTCATGTTAAAAAATTACATTTAATGTGCTAATGAATTGATTTGTGGAAGGATGCTGAAATGTGGTATTGTAGTCCAGTAGTGATATTAACCGTACTTTGGAAGTACTATCAGTACCTTGGAAGAAAAGCTATCTCAAAACTAGACCTCATATTCAAAAGCAGAGATGTTACTTTGCTGAAAAATGTCCGTCTAGTCAAAGTTATGGTTTTTCCAGTAGTCATGTATGGATGTGAGAGTTGGGCTATAAAGAAAGCTGAGCACAAAAGAATTGATGCTTTTGAACTGTGGTGTTGGAGAAGACTCTTGAGAGTCCCTTGGACTCAAGGAGTTCCAGCTCCTTTAGGAGTTCATCCTAAAGGAAATCAGTCCTGAATATTCATTGGAAGGACTGATGTTGAAGCTGAAACTCCAATACTTTGGCCACCTGATGTGAAGAACTGACTCATTTGAAAAAATCTTGATGCTGGGAAAGATTGAAGGTGGGAGGAGAAGGGGACATCAGAGGATGAGATGGTTGGATGGCATCACTGACTCAATGGACATGAGTTTGAGCAAGCTCTGTGAGTTGGTGATAGACAGCGAAGCCGGGTGTGCTGCAGTCCATGGGGTTGCAAAGACTCAGATATGACTGAGTGACTGAACTGAACTGAACTGATACTAAGAAGCTGTTTAACTTTGTAAACTTGTTGAGTTTTCTAGGACTAGTTCTCAACCGATGAGAAGAGATCAGATTACCCCCAGGCACTTTAAAGCTCTTATGGAGTAAAATTAATGACAAAAATCTGGCCTGGCGGTAAATGGAGCCATGATATAATCTTTCTCAGGGATAGGTTATCTCCTCTGCTCACTCCTACACACATGGCAAATGAGCAGCAGAATCACCAAAGCTCGGAAAAACTGTCCATCAGCATCTCCCTAAATGTCATATAACCTCAAAGTTAAAGCAAACTCACCAAACTAGGGAAACAAAATGGCTTTCCCTCCTCTTTCCTACTGTTTCACTCTCAGGCTATCCTTGTCCATCACTCTAATAATGAAGGATAAAGTTAACTGATGAGGGCTTGAAGTATGCACCATTAAACAGTGGAACTGTAAAAATAAAAAGAGTGTATTGTGAGTACTTTGTGGCAGAAGGTTCTGCCTAGTTGCTATGTGCCAGAAAGCCTGGTAATTATGGCTGTGTGCTTTGTTTCTTTTCATTTTTTTCTTTTAATTTATTAAAATTTTAGAAGAGAAGTAGGTCTTCATTTACTGCCTTTTCTCTCTTGAGGATGCATTCACGTCGTCTTTTCCTTTGCGTGTCTGGTAATTTTGGATTGTATCTTGGGTGTGACTGAGACATCATAAAATTCTGATGCTCTGAATGTTCAGAATTCAGAATCTTGACATCTTCCTCCAAAAAGTCCTGATTTAGTTTCTTTGTTTTATTAAACTCAAATTCCCTACCCTGTCTCCATAGAAATGGCCGTAGCTAAAGTCCCAGTGCAGTTCCTTTCTCCTTTGATGAACTTAGTTTACATGTAGGACTACACACACATAGTAGGAGCACACGTAGGACTACAGAGTCAGGCAGAGATACGGGTGGCTTATGCATAGCCCTGGGGCTCTTGCACTGGGCTCTGTTAGTTGCTCAGTCATGTCTGATCTCCGCACCCCATGGACTGTAGCCACCTTGCTCCTCTCTCCTTAGAACTCTCCAGGCAAGAATACTGGAGTGAGTTGCCGTTTCCTTTTCCAAGGGATCTCCCCGACCCAGGAATCAAACCCGGGTCTCCTACTTGGCAGGCAGATTGTTTACCGTCTGAGCCACCAGGGAAACCCCAATATTAGGGTTTCCTTTCTCTCTTTCTAGCTTCTATATTTAGTTTTAACTCTGTCATTTCATTTCTCAAGCCAGTAAGACCTGGTGTTTTTATCTGGGTCTTAAACATCCAGCATGGCCCTGATTGAAGCCTGGCTCAGCAACAAGCTGGAAGAATGGGAACTCACAGAGTTCTCTTCTCTTATTGCAGAGAAGGCAATGGCACCCCACTCCAGTACTCTTGCCTGGAAAATCCCATGGGTGGAGGAGCCTGGTAGGCTGCAGTCGTTGAGGTCGCAAAGAATCGAACATGACTGAGTGACTTCACTTTCACTTTTCACTTTCGTACATTGGAGAAGGCAATGGCAACCCACTCCAGTGTTCTTGCCTGGAGAATCCCAGGGATGGGGGAGCCTGGTGGGCTGCCGTCTATGGGATCACACAGAGTCTGACACAACTGAAGCGACTTAGCAGCAGCAGCAGCTTCTCTTATTGAAGTCTCTACTAAGTGTCCCTGGGTCTTTTGACCATTCACAAGCTGATTAGCTAAACTGCAAATGGAAACAACTAGTTTTCCTGTATGTCAACTAAGTACACATGGCCTACATTTTTTCTGTCTCGATGATTTTTTAAAAATTAGCACCTCATACTAAAACGCTGTTCACTTTGTCTCTTAACTCTTTATACTCCTCACTCACTTCTTAACAAGAGGAACACTTGGAATTAAAGGTGAGTTGAAGCTGGCTAGACACAAGGTACTGGAGAAGGCAATGGCAACCCACTCTAGTACTGTTGCCTGGAAAATCCTATGGACAGAGGAGCCTGGTGGGCTGCCATCTATGGGGTTGCACAGAGTCAGATATGACTGAAGCGACTTAGCAGCAGCAGCAGCAGACACAAGGTACAGAATGAGCCTCTAATACTTTTCATCCACACTGGGTCACTTCTGAGAGTTAAGGAATGTTATTAAAAGATAACCAATATAAATGGCAATGTCTTTGATAATTGTACCGATTAGGCTTATTTCTAGTTCTCCACTGTATTAGTTTCCACAGTTGCCACAACCAAGGATGGATCACAACCTGAATGGCTTTAAAACAACAGAAATTTATTGTCTCAAAGTTTTGGAGGCTAGAAGTCTGAGGTTAAGGTGTTGGCAGGGACATGTTGTCTCTGAAAACTGTAGGGTGATCCTCCTTTGCCTCTTTGCAGGTTTCGTTGTTTTCTGGGATTCTGGCACTCCTTGGCTTGTAAATGCATCAATCCAATCCTCCAGCTTCACAAGACATTGTCCCTGCATCCCAGCCTTCACGTGGACAGCTTCTGATACAATCCTATCTCTTTTTATGTCTCCTTTCTCCATTTACAATAGAAAATTGAAAATTTACATTTACAATAGAAAATTTACATTGATGTAAATTCAGTGTCAACACAAGTTTCTCCAGCAGTAAGGAACAGACAACCAAAGGCAGC
>SJYA01017384.1:0-10317 GCA_006410615.1 Neotragus moschatus
CAGGAGGAAACAACGAGGCTCCTCTTCTGTTGTGGTGGGACCCTCAGTATTCCTCTTGAATGGAGACAGTGTTTCAGGGAACTTCTTGTTGTGTAGAAATGGTGTGAAGTAACAGTTAGAAGTATAAGAGAGATGGTGTGATTTTCATCAAGATGACGCTTCGAAAAAAGGCCTCATCTCGCCTCGAGAGGAGAACCTCCTAGTTTTTTTCGAGTTATGACAGTCCCTCTTGAGATATGATGGAGACCTCTGGGATCCCCTCCTTTGTCCTCCACAAAGTTCAGTCTCCATGTGGGTTGCCAGAGGCCTCTCGACATCACTCTCAAGACGGTTCCGGGTCCTAAGTTATCTTCATGAGCTGAAGCCAGAACCTAAGGTGTCTTCTGCAGTGCTGACATGGATCTTGGCGGCCCTCTGGAGTCCCCAGAGGAGAGTCCGGCCTCGTCTTCAGTGGAGATACGCAGTTCCGCTTTGCTCCCGAGTACTCGAATCAGATTCAGGCTTCCCGTGAAGTTGACATAAAAGTCTGTGGCTTTCCTTCAAAGTGACAAGGACTGTCACACCTGCTACCGTGGTGAGTCGATACTCTGGTGGACAGTGGAGAGAATGCAGGGAAATCACGTTCATCTAAAGGGGCCTGACATATTTGTGGTCTTTAGGAATGGTGGCACCACCCAGGGAGAGCTTATGGCCATTCTTCTGGAGAGGGCCTCCTCCTGAGATGCGACTGGAATGCCGATAATCATTTCCTCTTTCTCGACGAAGCAGGGAAAGGATGCTTCATTTCTGGCTGAGGAAGAGACAACGAGGCTCTTTTTCAGTTGCAGTGAGAACGTCTGTATTCCCCTTGAGTGGAGACAGGTGTCTCGGGAACTTCTTGAGGTGTAGCAATGGTGTGAAGGAACCTTTCGAACTCTAAGTGGGGTGGTTTGATTTCCCTTGAGATGCCGCCTCGAAAAAGGCCTGATCTCACCTGGAGAGGAGAATCTCCTAGTTTTCCTCGGGTTGCGGCAGTCCCTTTCAAGTTACGACGGGGACCTCTGNGAAGGAACCTTTCGAACTCTAAGTGGGGTGGTTTGATTTCCCTTGAGATGCCGCCTCGAAAAAGGCCTGATCTCACCTGGAGAGGAGAATCTCCTAGTTTTCCTCGGGTTGCGGCAGTCCCTTTCAAGTTACGACGGGGACCTCTGGAATCCCCTCGTTTGACCTTCACAAATTCCAGTCTCCATGTGCATTGCCATGGGCCTCTCCACATTACTCTCAAATCGGTGCCGGTTCCTAAGTTCTCTTCAGGTGCTGAGGCGGAACCTGAGGTGTCCCCTGCAGTGCTGACATGTATCTTGGCGTCCCTCTGGAGTCCCCAGCGTGGAGTCAGGCCTCGTCTCCAGTGGAGACACACACTTCCGCTTTCCTCCCGAGCACTCCAATCAGAGTCAGGCTTCCCCTGAAGTTGACGTAAAAATCTGTGGCTTTCCCTCAAAAGGACGACTGTCACACGTGCAACCGAGTTGTGATTCAATATTCAGGTTTACAGTTGAGGGAATGCAGGGAAATTAGGTTCATGTGAAGGGGTTTGGCACATTTGTGGTCTTTAGGAATGGTGGCACCACCCAGGCAACATTTGTGGGTCTTTAGGAATGGTTGTACCACCCAGGAATGCCTCTGGCCTTTTCTGTGGTGAGCGACTCCTCCTGAGATGCGACTGGAATGCTGAGAATCCTTNCTGAGGTGTCCTCTGCAGTGCTTTCATGGATTTTGGTGTCCCTTTGTAGTTTCCAGCGTGGAGTCATGGCTCGTCTCCATTGGAGACATGCACTTCTGCTTTCCTCCTGAGAACTCGAATCAGAGTCAGGATTCCCGTGAAGTTGACATAAAAATCTGTGGCTTTCCCTTGAAGGGACAATGACTGTCACCCTTTCCACCAAGGTGTGAGTCGATACTCAGGTTGACTATCGAGGAAATGCAGGGAAATCAGGTTCATCTGAAGGGGCCTGACACATTTCTCGTCCTAAGGAATGGTGGCACAACCGAGGGAACATTTCTGGGTCTTTAGGAATAGTGCCACCACCCAGGGAGTGCCTCTTGGGTTTCCTGTGGAAAGCGCCTCCTCTTGAGATGCGACTGTAATGCCGAGAATCCTTTCCCCTTTCTCGAGGAAACAANCACAACCGAGGGAACATTTCTGGGTCTTTAGGAATAGTGCCACCACCCAGGGAGTGCCTCTTGGGTTTCCTGTGGAAAGCGCCTCCTCTTGAGATGCGACTGTAATGCCGAGAATCCTTTCCCCTTTCTCGAGGAAACAAGGAATGGGACCTTCATTTCTGGCTGAGGAGTAGACAACGAGGCTCCTCTTAGGTTGTGGTGGGACCCTCGGTATTCCTGTTGACTGGAGACAGATGTTTCGGGGAACTTCTTCAGGTGTAGCAAGGGTGTGAAGGAACCTTTCGAAGTCTTAGTTTGGTGGTGTGATTTCCCTCGAGACACCACCTCGGAAAAAGGCCTCATCTCTCCTGGAGGGGAGAATTTCCTTGTTTTTCTCGAGTTGTGGCTGTCCCTCTCGTGTTACGACGGGAACCTCTCGGATCCCCTCATTTGACCTCCACAAAGTACAGTCTCCATGTGCGTTGCCAGGGGCCTCTAGATATAGCTCTAAACTCAGTACTGGGGCCTACGTTCTAATGAGGAGCTGAGGCCGGAACCTGTGTGCATTCCTGAACATGGATCTTGGCGTTCCTCTGGAGTCCCCAGAGGGTAGTCAGGCCTCGTCTCCAGTGGAAACACGCACNGAGACAGATGTTTCGGGGAACTTCTTCAGGTGTAGCAAGGGTGTGAAGGAACCTTTCAAAGTCTAAGTGAGGTGGTGTGATTCCCTCGAGATGCTGCCTCGGAAAAAGGCCTCATCTGGCCTGGAGGGGAGAATCTGCTAGTTTTTTTCGAGTTGCGGCTGTCCCTCTCGAGTTACGATGGGAACCTCTGGGATCACCTAGTTTGACCTCCACAAAATCCAGTCTCCATGTGCGTTGCCATGGGCCTCTAGACATAGCTCTAAAGTCAGTACCAGGGCCTACGTTCTAATGAGGAGCTGAGGCTGGAACCTGAGGTGTCCTCTGCATTTCTGAACATGGATCTTGGCGTTCCTCTGGAGTCCCCAGAGCATAGTCAGGCCTCGTCTCCAGTGGAGACACGCACTTCTGCTTTCCTTCCAAGCACTCGAATCAGAGTCAGGCTTCTCGTGAAGTTGACATAAAAATCTGGTATTCCCTCGAATTGACAAGGACTGTCACATGTCCCACCGAGGTGTGAGTCGATACCTGGGTTGACAGTCCANAGTGGAGACACGCACTTCTGCTTTCCTTCCAAGCACTCGAATCAGAGTCAGGCTTCTCGTGAAGTTGACATAAAAATCTGTGACTTTCCCTCGTAGGGACAAGGACTGTCACACGTATCACCGAGGTGTGATTCAATACTCGGGTTTACTGACGAAGGAATGAAGATAAATCAGATTCATGTGAAGGGGCCTGGTCCATTTGTGGTCTTTAGCAATGGTGGAACAAACCCGGGAACATTTGTGGTTCTTTAGGAATGGTGGCGCCATCCTGGGAGTGCCTCTGTCCTTTCCTGAGGTGAGCGCCTCCTCCTGAGATCAGACTGTGACGCCGAGAATCCTTTCCCCATTCTCGACGAAGCAGGGAAAGGAACCTTCATTTCTGGCTGAGGAGGAGACAACGAGGCTCCTCTTCAGTTGTAGCAGGACCTGCGGTATTCCTCTTAGTGGATACAGGAGTTTCGCGGAAATTCTTGAGGTGTAGCAAGGGTGTGAAGGAACCTTTCGAAGTCTAAGTGGGGTGGTGTGATTTCCCTCGAGATGCCGCCTAGGAAAAAGGCCTCATTTCGCCTGGAGGGGAGAATCTCCTAGTTTTTCTCGAGTGCGGCATTCCCTCTTGAGTTACGACGGGGGCCACTGGGATCCCCTCGTTGGACCTCCACAAAGTCCAGTCTCCATGGGAGTTGCCAGGGGCCTCTCGACATTGCTCTCAAGTTGGTGCCGTGTCCTAAGTTCTCGTTAGGAGCTGAGGCGGAAGCTGAGGTGTCCTCTGCAGGGCTGACATGGATCTTGGCGTTCCTCTGGAGTCCACAGAGGGGAGTCATGCCTCGTCTCCAGTGGAGTCATGCACTTCCGCTTTCCTCCCCAGCACTCAAATCAGAGTCAGGCTTCCCGTGAAGTTGACATAAAAATCTGTTGATTTCCCTCGAAGTGACAAGGACTGTCACACGTGCCACCGAGGTTTGAGTAGATACTCGGGTTGACAGTCGAGGTAATGCAGGGAAATCAGGTTCATTTCAAGGGCACTGACAAATTTGTGGTCTTTAGAATTGCTGGCACCACCAAGGGAACATTTGTGGGTCTTTAGGAATGGTGGCACCACCCAGGAGTTCCTCTGGCCTTCTCTGTGGAAAGGGCTTCCAACTGAGATGCGATTGGGACGCCGATAATCCTTTCCCCTTTCTCGACAAAGTAGGGTAAGGAACCTTCATTTCTGGTTGAGGAGGTGACAACGAGGCTCCTCTTCAGCTGTGGTGGGACCCTCGGTATTCCTCTTGAGTGGAGACAAGTATTTCGGGGAACTTCTTGAGGTGTAGCCAGGGTGTGAAGGAACCTTTCGAAGACTAAGTAGGCTGGTGTGATTTTCGTCGAGATGCCACCTCGGAAAAAGGCCTCATCTCGCCTGGAGGGGAGAATCTCCTAATTTTTCTCGAGTTGCAGCAGTTGCTCTCGCGTTGTTACATGGACCTCTGGGATCCCCTCATTTGACCTCAACATAGTTCACTCTCAATTTTTTTTTGCCAGGGGCCTCTCGACATTGTTCTCAAGTCGGTGCCGGGTCCTATGTTCTCGTCAGGAGCTGAGGCCGGAACCTGAGGTGTCCTCTGCAGTGCTGACATGGATCTTGGCGTTTCTCTGGAGTCCCCAGAGGGGAATCAATTCTCGTCTCCAGTAGAGACATTCATTTCCTCTTTCCTATCGAGCACTAGAATCAGAGTCAGGATTCCCGTGAAGTTGGCATAAAAATCTGTGGCTTTCCCTCGAAGGGAAAAGGACTGTCACACGTGCCAACGAGGTGTGAATCGATACTCGAGTTGACAGTCCAGGGAATGCAGGGAAATCAGGCTCATCTGAAGGGGCCTGACACTTTTGTGGTCTTTAGGAATGGTGGCACCACCCAGGGATTGCCTCTGTTCTTTCCTGTGAAGAGCCCCTCCTTCTGAGATGCGACTGGAACACCGAGAATCCTTTCAACTTTCTTGATAAATCATGGAAAAGAACCTTCATTTCTGCCTGTGGACGAGACAACAAGGCTCCTCTGCAGTTGTGGCGGGACCCTCGGTATTCCTCTTGAGTGAAGACAGAGTTTTCGGGAAACTTCTTGAGGTGTAGTAAGGGTTTGAAGGAACCTTTCGAAGTCTAAGTCGGGTGGTGTGATTTACCTAGAGATGCCGCCTTGGAAAAAAGCCTCATCTCACCTGGAGGGGAGAATCTCCTAGTTTTTCCCGAGTTGCGACAGTCCCTCTCGAGTTACGACCAGGACTTCTGGGATCCCTTCGTTTGACATCCACAAATTCCAGTCTCCATGTGCGATGCCTGGGCCCTCTCGACATTGCTCTCCAGTTGGTGCCGGGTAATAAGTTCTCATCAGGAGCTGAGGCCAAAACGTGAGTTGTCCTCTGCAGTGCTGGCTTGGATTTTGATGTTCCTCTGGAGTTCCCAGCGGGGAGTAAGGACTCGTCTCCATGGAGATACGCACTTCCGCTTTCCTGCCAAGAACTCGAATCAGAGTCTGCTTCCCGTGAGGTTGACATAAAAATCTGTGGCTTTCCCTCGAAGGGACAAGGACTGTCACACGTGTAACCGAGCTTTTAGTCGATACTCGGCTTGACAGTCGTGGGAATGCAGGAAAATCAGGTACATCTGAAGGGGCCTTACACATTTGTGGTCTTTAGAAATGGTGGCACCAGCCAGGGAACATTTGTGGGTCTTTAGGAATGCTGGCACCACCCAGGGAGGGCCTCTGGCCTTTCCTGTCGAGAGCGCTTCCTCCTGAGATGCGAGTGGAACGCCCAGAGACCTTTCCCCTTTCTAGACGAAGCAGAGAAAGGAACTTTCATTTCTGGCTAAGGAGGAGACAATGATGCTACTCTTCAGTTGTGGTGGGGCCGTCGATATTCCTCTTGAGTGGGGAAAGGTGTTTCAGGGAACTTCTTGAGGTGTAACAAGGGTGGGAAGGAACCTATCGAAGTCTAAGTGGGGTGGTGTGATTTCCCTCGAAATGCCAACAGGGAAAAAAGGTCTCACTTCGCCTGGATAGGAGAATCTTGTTTTTCTCCTGTTGCGGCAGTCCCTCTCGAGTTATTACAGGGACGTCGAGGATCCTCTCGTTTAACCTCCACATAGTCCAGTCTCCATCTGCTTTGCCAGGGACCTCTCAACATTGCTCTCAAGTCGGTATCGGGTCCTAAGTTCTCGTCAGGACCTGAGGCGAAAGCTGAGGTGTCTTCTGCAGGGCTGACATGGATCTTGGCGTTCCTCTGGAGTCCCCAGAGTGGAGTCAGGCCTCGTTTCCAATGGAGTCACGGACTTTCGCTTTCCTCCCCAGCACTCGAATCAGAGTCAGGCTTCCCGTGAAGTTGACATAAAAATCAGTGGATTTCCCTGGAAGTGACAAGGACTGTCACACGTTCCACCGAGGTGTGAGTAGACACTCGGGTTCACAGTCGACGTAATGCAGGGAAATCAGGTTCATCTGAAGAGCACTGACAAATTTGTGGTCTTTAGAATTGCTTGCACCAACAAGGGAATATTTGTGGGTCTTTCGGAATGGTGGCACCACACAGGAGTGCCTCTGGCCTGTTCTGTGGAGAGGGCCTCAAACTGAGATGTGACTGGAACGCCGAGAATCTTTGCCCCTTTCTCGACGAAGCAGGGAAAAAACCTTCATTTCTGGCTGAGGAGACAACGAGGCCCCTCTTCAGTTGTGGTTGGACCTTCGGTATTCCTCTTGAGCGGAGACAGGTGTTTCGAGGAACTTCTTGAGGTGTAGCAAGGGTGTGAAGGAACCTTTTGAAGTCTAAGTGGGGTGGTGTGATTTCCCTCGAGATGCTGCCTCGGAAAAAGGCCTTATCTCACCTGGAGGGGGTAATCTTGTAGTTTTCTCGAGTTGCGGCAGTCCCTAAAGAATTACCACGGGGACCTTTGGGATCCCCTCGTTTGACCTCAACAAAGTCCAGTCTCCATGTATGTTTCCAGGGGCTTCTTGACATTGCTCTCAAGTCGGTGCCGGGTCCTAAGTTCTCGTCAGGAGCTGAGGCTGGAACTGTCGGTGTCCTCTGCTGTGCTGACATGGATCTAGGCATTCCTCTGGAGTCCCGAGAGGGGAGTCAGGCCTCGTCACCATTGGAGACATGCACTTCTGCTTTCCTCCCGAGCACTCGCATCAGAATCAGGCTTCCCGTGAAGTTGACATAAAAATCTGTGGCTTTTCTCGAAAGGACCAGGACTGTCACACGTGCCACCGAGGTTTGAGTCGATACTTGGGCTGACAGTACAGGGAATGCAGGGAAATCAGGTTCATCTGTAGGGGCCTGACACATTTGTGGTCTTTAGGAATGGTGACACTACCCAGGGAACATTTGTGGGTCTTTAGGAATGTTGGCACCACCCAGGGAACATTTGTGTGTCTTTAGGAATGTTGGCACCACTCAGAGAGTGCCTCTGGCCTTTCTGTGGAGAGTGCCTCCTCCTGAAAAGGGACTGCAACGCTGAGAATCCTTTCACCTTTCTCGACGAAGCAGGGAAAAGAACTTTCATTTCTGGTTGAGGAGGAGACAATGAGGTTCCTCTTCAGTTGTGGTAGGACCCGCGGTATTCCTCTTAGTGGATACAGGATTTTTGCGGAACTTCTTGAGGTGTAGCAAGGGTGTGAAGGAACATTTCGAAGTCTAAGTGGAGTGGTCTGAATTCCCTCGATATGCCACCTCGGAAAAAGGACTCATTTCTCCTGCAGGGGAGAATCTCCTAGTTTTTCTCGAGTGCGGCACTCCCTCTCGAGTTACGACGGGGGCCACTGGGATCCCCTCGTTTGTCCTCCACAAAGTCCAGTCTCCATGGGTGTTGCCAGGGGCCTTTCAACACTGCTTTCAAGTCGGTTTCGAGTCCCAAGTTCTCTTCAGGAGCTAAGGCCGGAACCTGAGGTACCCTCTACCATGCTGACATCGATCTTGGCGTTCCTCTGGATTCCTCAGAAGGGAGTCAGGCCTCATCTCCAGTGGAAACACGCACTTCTGCTTTCCACCCAAGCACTCGAATCAGAGTCAGGCTTCCCGTGAAGTTGACATAAATATCTGTGGCTTTCCCTCAAAGGGACAAAGACTGCGACACGTGCCACCGACACGTGAGTCGATACTTGGATTGATAGCCAAGGGAATTCAGGGAAATCAGGTTGATATGAAGGAACCTGACACATTTATGGTCTCTAGGAATGGTGGCACCATGCAGCTAACATTTGTGGGACTTTAGGAATGGTGGCACCACCCAGGGAATGCCTCTGGGCTTTCCTGTGGAGATCGTCTCCTCCTCAGATGCGACTGCAATGCCGAGAATCCTTTCCCCTTTTTTGACAAAGCAGGGAAAGGATCCTTCATTTCTGGCTGAGGAGGAGACAACAAGGCTCCTCTTCATTTGTGGCAGGACCCTCGATATTCCTCTTGAGTGGAGACAGTTGTTTCTGGGAAATTCTTGAAGTGTAGTTAGAGTGTGAAGGAACCTTTCGAAGTCTAAGTGGGGTGGTGAAATTTCCCTCACGATGCCACCTCGGAAGGCCTCATCTCACCTGCACGGGAGAATCTCCTAGTTTTTCTTGCATNTATTCCTCTTGAGTGGAGACAGTTGTTTCTGGGAAATTCTTGAAGTGTAGTTAGAGTGTGAAGGAACCTTTCGAAGTCTAAGTGGGGTGGTGAAATTTCCCTCACGATGCCACCTCGGAAGGCCTCATCTCACCTGCACGGGAGAATCTCCTAGTTTTTCTTGCATTACAACAGTCCCTCTCAAGTTACAACAGGGACCCCTGGAATCCCCTCGTTTAACCTCGACAAAGTCCAGTCACCATGTGCGTTGCCAGGAGCCTGTCGACATTGCTCTCAAGTGGGTGCCGGGTCCTAAGTTCTCGTCAGGAGCTGAGGCCGGAAACAGGNCCAGTGGAGACACGCACTTCTGTTTTCCTCAAGAGCACTCGAATCAGAGTCAGGCTTCCCGTGAAGTTTACTTAAAAATCTGCAGCTTTCCCTCGAAGGGACAAGGACTGTCACACGTGCCTCCGAGGTGTGAGTCGATACTCGTATTGACAGTCGAGGGAATGCAGGGAAATAAGGTTCATCTGAAGGGGCCTGACACATTTGTGGTCTTTACGAATGCTGGCACCACCCAGGGAACATTTGTGTGTCTTTAGGCATGGTGGCACCACCCAGGGAGTGTCTCTGGCCTTCCCTGTGGAGAGCGCCTCCTCCTGAGATATGACTGGGATGCCGACAATTCGTTCCCCTTTGTCGATGAAGCACGGTAAGGAACCTTGATTTCTGGCTGAGGAGGAGACAATGAGGCTCCCCTTCAGTTGTGCAGGCACACTCGGTATGCCTCTTGCGTGGAGACATATGTTTCGGGGGAACTTCTTGAGGTGTAGAAAGGGTGTTAAGGAACGATTCGAAGTGTAAGTGGGGTGGTGTGATTTCCCTCCTTATGCCGCCTCAGAAAAAGGTCTCATCTAGCCTGAAGGGGAGAATCTCCCAGATATTCTCAAGTTGCGGCAGTCCCTCGGAGTTACGACAGGGACCTCTGCATTCCCTCGTTTGACCTCCACAAATTCCAGTCTCCATGGGAGTTTCCAGGAGCCTGTCGACATTGCTCTCAAGTCGGTGCTGGATCCTAAGTTATCGTCAGGATTTGAGGCTGGAACCTGAGGTGTCCTCTGCAGTGCCTGCATGGGTCTTGGTGTTACTCTGGAGTCCCCAGAGGGGACTCAGGCCTTGTCTCTAGTAGAGACATGCATTTCTGCTTTTCTCCCGAGCACTCGAATCAGAGAGAGGTTTCCCAAGAAGTTGACATAAAAATCTGTCACATTCCCTCGAAGTGACAAGGACTATCACACGTGCCACCGAACTGTGAGTCGATACTCGGGTTGACAGTCGAGGGAATGCAGAGAAATCAGGTGCATCTGAAGGAGCCTGACAATTTTGTGGTCTTTAAGAATGGTGGCACTACCCATGGAA
>SJYA01017396.1:0-13965 GCA_006410615.1 Neotragus moschatus
GGCTGGATGGTCGCCCTTCCCAGCTCCCTGCTTTTCTATTTCCTTCTTTCCCTGAAGACCCCAGGCCACACGTCTCATTTTCTTCACGGGCATTTAAAACATGCAGCTTACTTGCTTACACTGAAAAGTTGAGAACGCTCGGGGACAAGGTCAGGTTGCTGGTTTTTCTTGAGAAGCTGGAAGCCGTGTCCAGCCTGGACCCCCACTCCCGGGGGCAGCTGCCTCCAGCAGGGGCCCAGGCCCTTGCCGGCTGCCGTCCTCAGCGGTCTGGGCCTCACCTTGGAATCTGCATCCTCCATGCCTTTTGATGGGCAGCGAAGCAAGCCTTGCTCAGGCTGTAAAAACCTTTAGCTGGTGACTGGACCAGCCCCCCCGGCAAGTGCAGAGGGCGGTGGGGGGCATGGCTGTGCATCAGGCGGATCCAGGTTCGGCCCCGGAACATCACCGCTTGCACCTTGGGAGCTTCTCCGAGCCTTGGTCTCCTCACCAGCACAGACCGGCGTTCTCGCCCTCGTCAGGCCTGCCGGGTGGGGTGGGGTGGGGCAGATTCTCTGTCGGGGAGGGGGCTGTCCTGTGTGGTGTAGAATGTTTAGCAGTTCCTGGCCTCCCACAAGATGCCAAGAGCGAATGTCCACCCTCTGCTTGGCCGTGACAACAACACTGTGGCCTTGGGGGGCAGAGCTGCCCAGTGCGGAGCTACTGCAGATTCCCTCCCGGTTGGGTATTCGTGAGGTTCAATGCGGAGCCTGGACGTGAGCGCCCCCCACCCCCACGCCCGCGTCTTGCTCCTTCTTTCCCGGTATTTGCAGTGTGCTTGGTGCAGATTCTTCCTGTGGGGCCCCTGGTGGCACTGGTCACCCTTGAACGTGCGTAGCTCTCTCCACAGTCTGGCTCGTGGCTGCTTTAGGGAAGAGAAGGCAGCCGTGAGCCCAGTGCCCCCGCAGGCCTGAGCGGGGCGCTGGCGTGTTACCGGGCCAGCGCGGCCTCCCCCAGGGACGCAGGCTCCGCTCAAGCTCGCCTGTCCCTGCGTCCCTGTCCACCTTCCTGTTCGTTTGCTTGACCTGTGCACCGGGACGCCCGCCTGTGTGTCTGACATGCGGCCCTCGTCCCGTTTAGGTGGCCCTGGTGCAGTGGACCGAAAGTGTGGGCTTAACGCTGGTGGGCCGCGACCAGTCTTCCGTGCAGCTGAGGACCCCTGGCGACCAGATCCTGAACTTCACCATCTTGCAGCTCTTCCCCTTTACCTACGAAAGCAAGCGCATGGGCATCATCGTGAGGGTGAGTTGGCTAAAAATTTTGGTTTTGTTTTTTAAAAAACACGCCTAAGTCTGGTGTGTGTCTCTGGCTGGACGTTCTTTCTTACCCCTTTCTTTCCTCTAACATTGCCTGTTGTTCAGACTAACGAGGATTCAGTTCCCTCTGCAGTAAGAGGATTTGTTCTTCAGTTGGACAGATCTCATAGCCAGCTGCTCAGCTTTTTGGTCAACCCCGTTTCAGAGTGAAAGATCTAATGAGTGTAGATTGGGCAACTCTTGGTAATAGTACATTCCTCACTGTATATTCGTTGATTTAACTAAAATACTGAGGTGGAATTCTTGACGTGATTCATTTATTGCCGTTTAGTGCGTTCATAGCGTCACACAGCCGTTTGAAGCTTTTGCATCACCCCCGAAGGAAGCCCCAAAGCATTAATTAGGCACTCCTCGAACCTCCTTGCCTGTCGTCTTTGGAACTCTCCAGTCTTCTTTCTGTCCCTAGGATTTGCCTTTTCTGGGCCGTTCATGTAAATGAGATCACACAGTATTCCTGGCTCCTTTCACTTGGCCTAAAGCTTTAGAGATTCATCCATGCTGTTGGCTGTATCCACGCCTCATTCCTTTTTATGGCTGAATAATACTTCACGTGGATTATCCGATCACCCATGAGTGGGCATTTGGGCTGTCTGCACCTTTTGGCTATTGTGAATAGTTGGCTTCTGTGAACACTCGTGTAGAAGGATGTGAGTACCTATTCCCAGTTCCCCAGGATAGACGCCTAGCAGTGGAATTGTTGGGTCTGTTTCCTAGCTGCTGGGTAATTCTCTTTTAACTTTATGAGAAAGTGCCACAACTTGTCTGCAAAATGATGCGCTCTTTACATTCTGCCATGTGAAGTTCTGGTTTCTGTTCCTCAATGCCTGTTGTTTTCCGTTTTCTTTTCACGGTAGCCATCCTGGTTGCTATGAAGTGGTATTTCATTGTGGTTTTGATTTGCATTTCCCTAACGGCCAATGATGTTGAGCATCTTGACAAATCCTTATTGGTCGCGTGTATTTCTTCCTTGTAGACATGTCTGTTCAAGTCATTTGCCCACTTATTAATTGGGTTGTCTTTTATTGTTGTCTTGTGAGAGTTCATTATAAGGTCTAGGTCCCTTATCAGAGATATGACATGCAAATATTTTCACGCATTCTGTAGCTTACGTTTTTGTTTTCTTGATAGAATTCTTTTCATGCACGTGAGTTACTCATTTTGATGAGGTCGAATGCACTTTTTTCCTTTGTTGCTCTTGACTTTGGTGTCAGACCTAAGAGTCATGAACTAAACCCAAGGTCATGAAAATTCACCCCCATGTTTTCTCTGAAAAGTTTTTGTAGTTTTATCTCTTCTGATCATCAGTCCGTTTTGAGTGAGGCTTGTGTATGGTGTGAGGTGGGGGTTTTAGCTCCACTCTTTTGCCTGTGGATATAGAGTTGTCCCAGCATTGTTTGTGGAAGAGACCATTGTTTCCCCATTGAATAGTCTTGACGCTTTTATCGTAGTAAAATATTTTCGGTGATTTTTCATTCATACAATCACAAAAGTTACTGAAAAACGTGTGATCATGCAGCAGCGTGTCATTTGGGCCTTGATGGTTCAGATTTTCTTTTTAAATTTTTTGAAACTTTTATTGAAGTACAGTGTACGCAGAGAAAGGTGCAGACTTCATAAATGTGCAGCTTAAGTGTTTGCAGAATTAACCCAACTTGCCTGGCGCCCAGAACAAGGCCAGAACGCTTCCACCACCACCCCAGAAGCGCCCTGTGCCCCTTCCTGGTTTGGCATCCTTCCTCCCCACAAGGGCCTAACCAGTGTCCCATTTCTACCACGGACTGACTTTGTCTCTTTGAGCTTTATATGAAAGAAACTGTAGGTGCTCTTTTAAACCCTGCCTTAAAATTGCTTTTATTTTTAATTAGTT
This sequence comes from Neotragus moschatus, assembly GCA_006410615.1. Lineage (NCBI taxonomy): Eukaryota > Metazoa > Chordata > Mammalia > Artiodactyla > Bovidae > Neotragus > Neotragus moschatus. The sequence continues at coordinate 3,220 of SJYA01017396.1, forward strand.
TCATATTTTACCAAAAAAATCCAATTAAAAAAAATTTAATTTTTATTGGAGAATAGATATACTTTTGGAGAAGGAAATGACAACCCACTCCAGCATTCTTGCCTGGGAAATCCCGTGGACACAGGAGCCTGGTGGGCTGTATTGTCCAAGGGGTTGCCAAAGAGTCACACACGACTTAGCGGTTAAACAGCAGCAGCAGCAGAAACACTTTTGGCTTCTCCTGTTATCCGAAGCGGGCCACTGGGTCCAACCCCCTCACGTGATGGGGGCAGTGGGCGCCATTGAAGAGGCCGCTTCTCCAGGTTACAGTTAGACATGGTCCTGACGGTCCAGTGGCACGCAGCAGGGAATGTGCCTTGAAAACAACACCCTTTAAGGGGCTTTATGTCCCTGAGGCCAGTAGGTCCTCAGACTCTACCGGATGTATGTCCTTGGCAGTTTTTAAGTGGGACGAGGGCTTTTTCTGCCTTGCAGCCCCTGCTTTCCCACTGGCCTGCACCCTGCCTGCCCCATGCCTTCAAACCACGTCTTGACTTCATGTCATATGTCAAGAACGTCCGTGGCCTGGAAGCAGCACATGAATCCTGTGGGTGGGTGTTTCCTGAGGAATTAGAGTCATTATCTCCTACTTTAATTTTGTCCCAGCCATTATTTTTCCAAGTTCTAGGGCCGTGGGCTCCTCTGGAGTCATTTGGGGGTTGAGTCATCCTCAGATAGTCCCGATATCAGCTGTTCTAGAAGCGGGCGCAGTACGTCCCCTCCCATGCGTTGCGAAGGGCTCTCATGCCCAGGCTCACGTCATAGTTTACGAGCCGTGACCCCTGGCTCTGCCCACAGCAAGAATGGGGTGTATGTCTGGGATACTGTTGGATGGTCATACTGTTCCCAGGTCATACTTTAAAAAATCAGCAGCCAGCTAAGGCATTCAGAACAAATACATGTTAAAGCAGGGGGGTAGACACATTCATCACTGTTTTCACCACCCAAAGACTGACTCACTCACTCCTGCCTTTTCAGGGAATTTCCCTTCTGTTTTTTCTCTAAGCATGCTAAGTCACTTCAGTTGTGTCCGACTCTGTGCGACCCCATAGATGGCAGCCCACCAGGCTCCACCATCCCTGGGACTCTCCAGGCAAGAACACTGGAGTGGGTTGCCATTTCCTTCTCCAAGCATAAATGAGTGTAAATAGCCACACATGTTTTTATAAAATTGACATCAAACTCTACCTAAAACTTTGTAAACTCCCACCCCCTCCACTGAACGATAGGTATGCTAAAAATATTCTCCTGTCATTAAACCATGATTTTTATGAGTGCTTAGCGTTCTGTTGGAAAAAATGTAGTGTCATTTAATCAAATGTCCCTTTCGTGGACACTCAGATTGTTTTCTGTTTCTTACTACAGTGAATCCGTGCACGTCCATCTTTGTTGGTTGTCTTTAATGAAATGCAGGTTATTTTGCTGATATTTCTATTTCCTGGCCCGTCTCCCTCTTTGTCTTTGGTTTTGCTGAGTGCAGCTCAGGGCCGTGGGACTAGCTCACCTCTCTGCGCAAACCTCACTGTCTTCATTTCACCAAACGTCTCTCATCCTGGAGCCATCTTACCCCCAGTTGGGATGTCTAGAGACGTTTTTTGGTTGTTACAACTCAGAGGGTGGTGCCACTGGCATCTAGTGGGTAGAGGCCAGGACAGCCTCCTGACAAAGAATGTTCCACCCCGAATGGTCATCGTGCCAGGGCTGAGAAACTCNCTTCTCCAAGCATAAATGAGTGTAAATAGCCACACATGTTTTTATAAAATTGACATCAAACTCTACCTAAAACTTTGTAAACTCCCACCCCCTCCACTGAACGATAGGTATGCTAAAAATATTCTCCTGTCATTAAACCATGATTTTTATGAGTGCTTAGCGTTCTGTTGGAAAAAATGTAGTGTCATTTAATCAAATGTCCCTTTCGTGGACACTCAGATTGTTTTCTGTTTCTTACTACAGTGAATCCGTGCACGTCCATCTTTGTTGGTTGTCTTTAATGAAATGCAGGTTATTTTGCTGATATTTCTATTTCCTGGCCCGTCTCCCTCTTTGTCTTTGGTTTTGCTGAGTGCAGCTCAGGGCCGTGGGACTAGCTCACCTCTCTGCGCAAACCTCACTGTCTTCATTTCACCAAACGTCTCTCATCCTGGAGCCATCTTACCCCCAGTTGGGATGTCTAGAGACGTTTTTTGGTTGTTACAACTCAGAGGGTGGTGCCACTGGCATCTAGTGGGTAGAGGCCAGGACAGCCTCCTGACAAAGAATGTTCCACCCCGAATGGTCATCGTGCCAGGGCTGAGAAACTCTGTTCTCTGGTGTCCGTCTTTTCTGCCTGTTGTTGGTCCAGTTACCTGATGTGAGGAGGTTTGCCCTCAGTTACAGAACGGTTCTCAACTTGGTGTAGTGACTGTTGACAGTTAGTTTTTTTTTAATTTTTCTTTCTTTATTTGGCTCGGTTGGGTCTTGGTTGCAGCACACAGGCCCTGGTTACGGTGCTCGGGCTTAGCTGCTCTCCAGCATGTGGGATCTTAGTTCCTCGAACAGGGGTCAAACTCGTGTCCCTTGTATTTCAAGGCGGATTCTTAACCGCTTGGCTACCGGGGAAGTCCCCGTCAGCCCTCAAACACCTGTGAGCTCGTGGGCAGAACTGCGCAGCATCTGAACACTCACAAAGCAAGGTCTGGTCTTTGCGTGAATCTCTCTTCTGAGAAGGTCGGCCAGGTTCGAGAAGCCGGTTTCCTCGGGGCTTGTGTGTTCGGCTCTGGGACGCTGGTTTTGTTTTTGTTGTTTTACAAGATGTTCCGTCGCTCTCCCCACACCCTTCCCATGTGGCGTGCCGAAGTCAGATCGTTGGTAGAGACCCAGCGACCCTTGTCATTGTCTGAATAAAAGAAGCCTTTGAACAGGTGCCAGAATCAGACCACAGTGGAAAAAGATGAGGCCCCCAAACGATGCACCACAAGGGCAGATCTCTGTAAATTTACAGCATAATCTTGCCATAATATGGGAACGGAGTAACCTTGCGATGAACTTGGTGGGAGGAAGTGACTAAGGGGAGGAGAGAGTTGGTGCAGTATTTATATTGGCCGAGATGCCCAAGCTCTTCTGAGCCCCTTCTGGAGCAGACGAAGCTAGGGTGGGGAGCATTGTTTCCCCCAGCGCCTTTTGGGTGAAGGGGAAACAAAATGAGCAAAAAGAGAAACCTGATGCGTTCACATTCAGACCCCATAGCTGTCTTTGGCCCGGGTCACAAGCAAGCATAGATGCAACCCATCAAAGAGGCAGCCTGCATTTGTGATGCAGCTAAGATGCAGGTGCCCCTTCGTGGCCTGTGGGTGCTTTTACGAGCAAGCACCCTGTTCGAAAAGATGGTCAGTGATCGGAGGCGTTCAGAGGTTACTGTAGAAGATGAAACTGAGCCACTGGTTTGGCGCTGGGTATTCATTTCCTCTTCCATGAGGAGCTTAGAGACCACGCCTGCTGGCCTTCCTGGGGCAGCAGAGTGTAGGCACAGGGGCTGGTGGTTGGGCTGTTCCCCTTGCCCGTCTCCACTGCCTCCAGGTTCCCTGTGGTGAAGGTCATTGAGGAAAGAGTCATGGGATAAGAATCAGCAGTTTCACCATCTGGTCCTTAAAGCCAGGGTTTCCCAACTCCCGCACTGTTGACGTTTGGGGTCGGACGATTCTCCTTGCGGGGACTGTCCTGGGCATCGTAGGCTGATTGTTGGTGTTCAGTTGGTAAGTCATGTCCAGCTCTTTGTGACCCGTGAACTGTAGCCTACAGGCTTCTCTGTCCATGGGATTTCCCAGGCAAGAATACTGGAGTGGGTTGCCATTTCCTTCTCCAGAGGATCTTCCCCACCCAGGGATTGAACCCACGCCTCCTGCATTGGCAGGCGGGTTCTTTACCACTGAGCCCCCTGGGGAGCCCCTAGGATGGGTAGCAGCATCCTTGTTCCCTCCAGGTTGAGATAGTCAGATACGTGCCGAGACGAGTTGGAAGTCCCCTGGGGACAAAACCACCCTCGTTCAGACCCCTGTTTTCCACAGGCAGTGCAGCTGAGGGTCTCGGGGAGTTACTGTCGCTCCAACGGGAGTAATAACACTGGGCCAGCCGTGTCGTAGGTGTGGGCCCTTTGCTCGCTGCTCTATGCAGATTATCTCACTTAAGCCCCAGCAAGCCACGTGGTGAGAGTTGTTAAGATCCCGGCTTCACGGAGGAGGACCGCGAGGTCTAGGGATGAGAAGCAGTCTGTCCAGGTGCACACAGCCGGGAGCTGGTGCTGGGTCGAAGCATGTGACGCCTGGGCTGCGATCTCCCCAGAACAGCTGGTCGGTGTGGACCCAGAATCTGCGTGCCTTCTTCTCCAGCTGAGTCCTCGCGTCGAGGGCTGAGCTAGGGTCCAGCTGGACCTCATTTAGCGTCTAGCTTTGCCAAGATCGGTGGTTCTCAGCTGAGGTGCTGTGTCCTCCAGGGGATGTTTGTTCATATCTGGAGAGATTTTGGTTGTCGTCATGGGGCTTGCTGCTGGCATCTAGTGGGGAGAGGCCCAGGGATGCGGCCGGAGATGGTGCAATGCACAGTCCAGCCTTCTCGTGGCAAAGAATTCTCCAGCCCCTGCCTAGTGTTAACATCACCAAGGCTCAGAAGCCCTGACCCCGAGAATTATCTTACTTCCCAAACTCTTTCCGGTAGACCACCTTTCAGCCACACTGGCAGCCCTGTGTATCAATTTAAAACGGTCTGATAGTGTGGGAGTCCATTCCTGATAGAAGAGGGATGCCTGTAAAAACAGAGTTCTACAGTCCTTTCCATCTTGCTTTCTTCCTTTAACAATCTTCCGAGTGCTTTGAGTTTTCTTCTCTTTTCTGTGGCCTTTGCCCCAAAGTGAGCTCCCCCCTCCCACCCGTCTCGCTTTTCATCTCCGGCCAAATGAGAACACACAGCGATATCCGCTGAAGAAGGACACTTCGTGTGGCACCGCTCATGGGCAGTGGGTGCTGGTGCGGAAGGCAGGCTCCTCCCGCGTGTTCATGCTTCCCGCCCCCCGCCCCTTCTCCAGGATGAGTCAACCGGGGAGATCACGTTCTACATGAAGGGAGCGGACGTGGTCATGGCAGGCATCGTGCAGTACAACGACTGGCTGGAGGAAGAGGTAAGCGCGACTCGGGACGTGGGAACGGGGCCCTGGACGCACGTCCTGGAGCCTGTGCCTCGTGTGGAATGGGGAGGCGGGCGCCTGCGTGCGTTTTCTGTGGCCGTGTAACAGGTCACCCCCAAACTCGGCAGCTTAGAAAGATGGGTTGTTTCTTACAACTTCTGTGAGTCAGCGCTTCAGGCCCAGCTCAGCCAGGCCCTCTGCTCAGGTGTCGGGCCGGGGTCCAGGGGTTGCGCAGGGCTGGGGTCTCATCTGAGGGCTCGGCTGGGGCAGGACCCGCTTCTGAGCTCACTCAGCAGCTGGGGGCGGGGTTCAGCTCCCCAGTGGCTCCTGGCTGGAGGCAGCCGTGATCCTCGCCCTGGGGGTCTGTGCGTAAGGCTGCACACACGTGGCCCCGGCTTTGTCAGAGACAGCAAGCACGGGAACAGAGGTTAAACTGAAGCCGCCTTCTCTGAAACAACCTTCCCTCACTTAGCCATGTTCTGTCTGCTGGGAAGAAGGCCCTGGGTCCATTGCATCCTCAGAGCAGGTGATCGTACAGGGATGTGGGTACCAGGATGTGGGCATCGTGGGGGCCCAGCCCTGGGCTGCCTTGTCCCAGGTTGTGACGTGGGAACCGGCCATAGCCTGGAGGAAGAAACTGCCCGTCGTCTCAGGCCGTTTCTGTGTCATCTCCCAACTCCAGGTGCAGAATTCACATTTTAAATTCAGTGACAATACATTTCTGATTAGCGAGATCACAGTCCCACATGCCAACAGGGGCCGGGCAGGTAACTCAGGTGACTGAGACGGGCCGGGATGTGCTTTCTGGCAAGAGTCACACTGTGTGTTAAGCGTACTGGCACGTTCCTCACCTGACGACTGCGTTTCGCGGGAGCAGCTGCCGTGTGGCGCCATCGACTGTNTTAAATTCAGTGACAATACATTTCTGATTAGCGAGATCACAGTCCCACATGCCAACAGGGGCCGGGCAGGTAACTCAGGTGACTGAGACGGGCCGGGATGTGCTTTCTGGCAAGAGTCACACTGTGTGTTAAGCGTACTGGCACGTTCCTCACCTGACGACTGCGTTTCGCGGGAGCAGCTGCCGTGTGGCGCCATCGACTGTGGTCGTTGGGAAACTGCTTTTGTCAGAGGTTCAGTTTTTCCAACGAGCCAGAAATATCCAGATTTTTAAGTCAGACTGCGTCGACTTAAATTTTGAACCCCTTTTAGAAGGTTTGCTCAGGGAGACGGCTTTAGGAGGAAGCCGTGTTGTGATTTGCCAGGGGTCCTCCCTGGACTGGAAGGGGGGGGTCCCATCTGCTTCAGCCTCCAGCCATCCCCAGGGAGGGGTGGGGACTCAGAGCTCTCAGCGCGGCTCTCCGCTGACCGGGGTCTGCTTTTCAGTGTGGAAACATGGCCCGGGAGGGGCTCCGGGTGCTCGTGGTGGCAAAGAAATCTCTAGCAGAGGAGCAGTATCAAGACTTTGAGGTAAGTGGGTTCCGTGACTCTTCTGTTGGCTTTGAGCCCCGCCCCCCTCACCAGCTTCCCTCCCTTCCTTCTGCTGTGGCCCAGGCTGACGTCATTTCCGAGCACACCGGGTTCTTCTCTCTGCCTAGAACTCTCCTCCCTCTTGGAACCCCGTGGCCCCCCTCGCTTGCTGCCTTTGGGTCTCAGCTCACATGCTTCCTCCTCCGAGAAGTCTTCCTGGCTCCCCATCTAAGGCAGTCCTGCCTCACCCCTTCCCACTGTCACGCTGCTGAGCTTTCCTCATTTGCGTTTATCAACAGCTGTAATAGGACGACTCCGTTTATGTGTATATTTCAACACTCTTTTAAATATCTTCTTTTTGGAATAAAATATTCTTGAGAGCAAACTTCATTGGTCTGGTTTGCTCTGGCACCCCAACACTTAGGGTAGAAATTGTAAATCTTCTAGGGAGTTTGAAATGAAACCTTTAAATTTGAAATTGTAAACTTTCTTGGGGCTCTGATGTTTTTTAAGCTGTAGAAAGTGTTGGCTGTGAACTAGGTTGTCGACTTTCACGGCCAAGGCTTCCGGTATAAATATGTCTTGTTAATTGTCATCCTGTCCCATGGACTGTGTGTTCCTTGAAGAGGGATCCTTGTTGTACCCCCTGTCCTGGCACAAAGCTGAATGATGATATTTATACATGACTGGAAAGGCGAGAGAGAGAGCAGGCTGCGGGGAGAGGCTTCTGGGCCCCTTGTCCTGCTCCACCCGGGGAAACTGTGCCTGAGTCTGCCCCTTTCACACACGTGGGTTCTCTGTGAAGTTTGGTTTAACAGGAGTTCTAGCCCTGATGCATTCTGCTGTTTTCTGAACTTTAAACGTATATGCTTTGAAATGACCATATCCTTGCTAACCATATAAAGAGGGGATAAACGGAAGGGTTGGGTCAATAGTCTTTGGAAGTGGGACGTCGTCTTTAGACAACCTGGTTCTTGGTTACAGTGTATGTTTATGGGGGAGAAGCTACTGTTTTTTGAGGTCTAGAGTTGTGCTAATCCTTGTGAAGACTCAGTCCAGTCGGGGCTATTATTGTCTCTTCATGGAGGAAGACAGCTGAGGCTCAGAGAAGTTTAGCAACCTGCTGGGAGTTGCACGGCAGGTGAGCACAGAGCAAAGGCTGGGACTCTGGTCTCTCCACTTCCGGTTTCTGGGCTGATGAACTTGGAAGGAGGCCGAAGATCTGTTTCACCACTTTGAGGTTCACCCAGGGGCTGGGGTCCCTGCCCCGTGCGGGCCTGGCCTGCCGTGCACCTCCCCACCCCACGGCGTGACCGTGGTCCCTGTTGTGTCCCAGGCCCGCTATGTCCAGGCCAAGCTGAGCGTGCATGACCGCTCCCTGAAAGTGGCCACGGTGATCGAGAGCTTGGAGATGGAGATGGAGCTGCTGTGCCTGACGGGGGTGGAGGACCAGCTGCAGGCGGACGTGAGGCCCACCCTGGAGACGCTGAGGAACGCCGGCATCAAGGTACGGCGCGCCTGCCGCTTGGTAGCAGATCCAGGCTCGGACGAGTGGGCTCTTCAGAGGAGGCTGAAAATTAGGGACGGGGCGGAGGGTGGAGCAGGGACAGGGAGCTCAGGGAGCCAGATTCAGACGGCAAGCTGAAGCGCTGTGTCCTTCCTGCGCTGACAGCCCGCTTTCAGAAGACGTGCTGTGGGTCCTTTCGCTGGTGGCTGCCCTCTGCGCGCTGGGTTCCATGAAGGCAGGCCCGGGAGCTTCACCTTAGCTCAGGACCTCAGCATCCTGCACACTCGGGGCGTCTAACATCCTGTCGAGTGGCCGGCCAGCCAGCTGTTTTATGGTCTAGGTGAACGAACGGCCGCCTGGCAGAGTGACCGCCCACCCCGGCACCCTGTGGTGTTCACGTTCTTGTACTCTCCTGTTTGGGGGCCAGAAAGTTCATATCCAGTTGTTTAATCTGGAGAGGCCAGTAGAGGGCGTCTGGGGAGCAGGCTCCATCTCAGTGGACCCAAGAAAGGGATTAGCAAGCTCTTGGGTTACCAAGTAAAAGTGTTAGTTGCTCAGTCGTGTCTGATTCTTTGTGACCCCATGGACTGTAGCCCGCCAGGCTCCTCTGTCCATGGAGTTCTCCAGGCAAGAATACTGGAGTGGGCTGCCATTCCCTTCTCCTGGGGATCTTCCCAACCCAGGGATTGAACCTGGGTCTCCTGCATTGCAGGCAGATTCTTTACCATCTGAGCCCCCAGGGAAACCCTATGGGTTAGGAGCTCCTGAAGATAACGTAGGTTAGCGGCCTGTCTCTACCCAACCACGTCCTGGGACCCCCCGTCTAGCAGGCGTCCTTCTGAGCAGGACGGTGTGAACAAGAGGCTTGAGGCCATAAACCAGCTTGGCACCGTCTAGCCCACGGGCTCACGTGTGGGCGTGTCTCACTGCAAACCAAACCAGTTCCGCATCGTCTAGCCCACGGGCTCACGTGTGTGGGCGTGTCTCACTGCAAACCAAACTGCCACTCGTCTTTGGCCCATGGGCCTGGCTCATTGCAAGGAAATTGCCAGCGAGATCNCGTCTAGCCCACGGGCTCACGTGTGTGGGCGTGTCTCACTGCAAACCAAACTGCCACTCGTCTTTGGCCCATGGGCCTGGCTCATTGCAAGGAAATTGCCAGCGAGATCCCATTTCTGCACAAAGTCTGATGTCAGAGGGGCCCATTTCTGACGCCTTGGGGCATGTCGTGTGTGTTCCTGCCAGTTTCTAAAACCTCTCCTCTAGGAACCTAGAAGATTCCAAGTTTTTGCCACTGGCTTTGTCCTGAGGTTTTTTGCCCTCCTTAAAACCATTCTCTCCAAAAGAGGTGTTTTATTCATAGAGCGTGCACTGGACTTTTGCCCGTTTCCATCGTGACAGGGGAGGGCGTGAAGTGTATAGTTCGGGGTCTGGCTAGCTTGTCATGATGGTCTAATGTGTGGTCTTTCACAGGCCGGGAGGCGTTAGAACTTGGTAAGTTCCACTTCATTCCCTTCCCAGGTGCAGCCGCCCAGGCCGCGCGAGGTAGCTCCACACGTAGGCTCTCATGCCGGGAACCACAGACTTGGGACTGGAGCTTCCCCGTGGGGCCCCGCCTGTGTTCCTGCAAGGGATGTGGCCTCAGTGCGCTCAGGACTTTCCATGGTTTTCTGGGACTCTAGCCTTCCAGCTCCTGTCCCAGGGTTTGCTCTCTTACAGGGAACCCTGAAGACTGGCGCCGAACTGGGATCCCATAAAGCAATATTGTTATTTGTCTGTAACTGGAGGATAATTGCTTTACAGTGGTGTGTGGGTTTCTGCCGCACGTCAGCAGGAATCAGCCAGCGGTATACATATGCCTGTTCTTAAGACCAGGTGGAGCTGGAGGGAAAACACCGACATACTCTGGGGGTCAAATCCAGAGGCAAGGGGCCCCCAGCAGGGGCTGGTGCCTTCATCCTGGGGGTTCAAATCCTGCCTCCCCACCGACGACTTCTGTGGCTCTTGACTGGTGGCTTGACTTCACAGCACCTCCGTTTCCTGCTCATAAGGGTGTGTGAAGGGACAGTGCCCTGAAGACCTGGTTAAACGCACAGAGCCGAGGCGCTGCCTGGCACGGTGAAGAGCCTTCACGGTTATGTTCCTCCCTGCTCTTCCCCTCATGCCAGGGTGTCCCTGTCCCATGACTCTAAGGTGCCTGCACCCCCACCCCGCCTCCTGGGAGCAGAGAGAACAGAGTTAAAGAGTGAACAGGCGGAGCAGGAAGCACATTGGTTTAGACTCCGCAGATCTGGGTTCTGGGCCTGGTCGGGACAGGGGCTAGCCGGGTAACTTTGGGGAGCTCACCTACCCTCTCTGAGCCCACAGCAGTGAGACACAGAATGTTCTGTTACAGGGTGATGAGGAACCTGGCATGTTCACCGTTGGCAGTTTACAGCTAGGGTAGACTCCCTGGGGCATCCCTGGTGGCTCAGATAGTAAAGAACCAGCCTGCAGCGCAGGAGACCCAGGTTTGGTCCCTGGGTGGGGAAGATCCCCTGCAGAAGGGAATGGCAGCCCACTCCAGTATTCT
>SJYA01017406.1:0-14987 GCA_006410615.1 Neotragus moschatus
CTTCACGGGAAGCCTGGCTCTGATTCGAGTGTTTAGGAGGAAAACAGACATCCGTGTCTCCACTGGAGATGAGACCTGAATCCCCTGTGGGGACTCCAGAGGAACGCCAAGATCAATGTAACCACTGCAGTGCGCACTTCAGGTCCCGGCCTCAGCTCCTGATGAGAATTTAGGACCCAAATACACCTTGAGAGCAATGTCTAGTGGCTCCTGGCAACTCCCATGGAGATTGGACTTTGTGAAAGTCAAACGAGGGGATCCCAGAGGTCCCCGTTGAAACTGGAGAGAGACTGCCACAACTCGAGAAAAACTAGGAGATTCTCCCCTCCAGAGGAGATGAGCCTTTTCTCCAAGGCGTCATCTCCAGGGAAATCACACCACCTCACTAAGTCTTCAAAAACTTCCTACACACCCTTGTTACACCTCAAGATGTTCCCCGAAACACCTGTCTCCACTCAAGAAGAATCCCGAGGGTCCCATCACAACTCAAGAAGATCCTGTTGCCTCCTCCTCAGCCAGGAATGAAGGTTCTTTCCCTGCATCATCGAGAAAGGGGAAAGGATTCTCGGCGTTCCAGTCGCATCTCATGAGGGGGCGCTCTCCACAGGAAAGGTCACTGGCATGCTCACGGTTGTGCCACCAATCCTAAAGACCCACTAATGTACCCTGGGTGGTGCCACCATTCCTAAAGACGACAAATGTGTCAGGCCCCTTCAGATGAACCTGATTTCCCTGCATTCCCTCGACTGTCAACCCGAGTATCGACTCACACCTCGGTGGCAAGTGTGACAGTCATTGTTACTTCGAGGGAAAGCCACAGGTTTTGATGACAACTTCACGGGAAGCCTGACTCTGATTCGAGTGCTTGGGAAGAAAGCGGAGGTGCGTGTCTCCACTGGAGACGAGGCCCGACTCCCCTCTGGGGACTCCAGAAGAACGCCAAGATCCATGTAAGCACTGTGTAGCACACCTCAGGTTCCAACCTCAGCTTCTGACGAGAATTTAGGACCCGGCACTGATTTGAGAGCAATGTTGAGAGGCCCCAGGCAACTCCCATAGAAACTCGACTTTGTGGCGGTCAAACGAGGGGATCCCAGAGGTCCCCATCTTAATTCGAGAAGGCCTGCCGCAACTCGGGAAAACCTAGAAGATTCTTCCCTCCAGGCGAGATGAGGTCTTTTTCAGAGGCGGCATGTCGAGGGAAATCACACCACCTCACTTAGACTTCGAAAGCTTCCTTCACACCCTTGCTACACCACAAGAAGTTCTACGAAACACCTATCTTCACTCAAGAGTAATCCCGACGGCCCCGCCACAACTGAAGAGGAGCCTCGCTGTCTCCTCCTCAGCCAAAAATGACGGTTCTTTCCCTACTTCGTCGAGAAAAGGGGTAAGGATACCCGACGTTCCAGTCACATCTCAGGAGGCGGCAATCTCTTCAGGAAAGGCCAGAGGCATTCGCTGGATGGTGCCACCATTCCAAAAGACCCACAGATATGCCCTGTGTGGTGCTACGATTCCTAAAGAACACAAATGTGTCAGGTCCCTTTCAGATGAACCTAATTTCCCTGCATTCCCTTGACTGTCACCGACTATTGACTCACACCTCGGTGACACGTGTGACACTCCTTGTCACTTCGAGGGAAAGCCACAGATTTTTTTGTCAGCTTCATGGTAAGCCTGGCTCTGATTCGATTGCTCGGGAGGAAAACAGACGTCCGTGTCTCCACTGGAGACGAGGCCTGAATCCCCTCTGGGGACTCCAGAGGAACGTCAAGATCAATGTCACCACTGCAGAGGACATTTCAGGTCCCGGCCTCAGCTCCTGACGAGAACTTAGGACCCAGCAACACCTTGAGAGCAATGTCGAGTGGCCCCTGGCAACTCCCATGGAGATTGGACTTTGTGAAGGTCAAACGAGGGGATCCCAGTAGTCCCTGTCAAAACTGGAGAGGGACTGCCGCAACTCGAGAAAAACTAGGAGATTCTCCCCTCCAGGGGAGATGAGCCTTTTCTCCGAGGCGTCATCTCCAGGGAAATCACATCACCCAACTAAGTCTTCGAAAATTTTCTACACACCCTTGTTATACGTCAAGAAGTTCCCCGAAACACCTGTCTCCACTCAAGAAGAATCCTGAGGGTCCTGCCACAACTCAAGAGGAGCCTGGTTGTCTCCTCCTCAGCCAGAAATTAAGATGCTTTCCCTGCTTCGTTGAGAAAGGGGAAAGAATTCTCGGCGTTTCAGTCACATCTCATGAGGAGGCGCTCTCCACAGGAAAGGCCACAGGCACGCTCATGGTTGTGCCACCATTCCTAAAGACACACAATTATGCCTTGGGTGGTGCCAACATTCCTAAAGACGACAAATGTGTCAGGCCCCTTCAGATGAACCTGATTTCCCTGTATTCCCTCGACTGTCACCGAGTATTGACTCACACCTTGGTGGCACGTGTGATACTCCTTGTCACTTCGTGGGAAAGCCATAGATTTGGATGTCAGCTTCACCAGAAGCCTGGCTCTGATTCGAGTGCTCGAGAGGAAATCAGAAGTGCGTGTCTCCACTGGAGACGAGGCCTGTATCCCGTCTGGCGACTCCACAGGAACACCAAGATCAATGTCACCACTGCAGAGGACACTTAAGGTTCTGGCCTCAGCTCCTGACGAGAACTTAGGACCCGGCAACGCCTTGAGAGCAATTTCGAGAGACCCCTGGCAACTCTCATGGAGTGTGTACTTTGTGGAGGTCAAAGGATGGGATCCCAGAAGTCCCCGTCGTACAGCGAGAGGGACTGCAGCAACTCGAGTAAAACTAGGAGATTGTCCCCTCCAGAGGAGATGAGCCTTTTCTCCAAGGCTTGATCTCCAGGGAAATCACACCACCCCACTAATGCTTCAAAAACTTCCTAAACACCCTTGTTACACCTCAAGAAGTTCCCCGAAACACCTGTCTCCACTCAAGAAGAATCCCGAGGGTCCTGCCACAACGCAAGAGGAGCCTGGTTGTCTCCTCCTCAGCCAGAAATGAAGGTTGTTTCCCTGCTTCGTCGAGAAAGGGAAAAGTATTCTCGTCGTTCCATGTGCATCTCATGAGGAGGTGCTCTCCAGAGGAAAGGCCAGAGGCACGCACACGGTTGTGCCACCATTCCTAAAGACCCACACATGTTCCCTGGGTGTTGCCACCATTCCTAAAGACCAGAAATGTGTCAGGCCCCTTCAGATGAACCTGATTTCCCTGCATTCCCTCGACTGTCAACCCGAGTATCGACTCTCACCTTGGTGGCATGTGTGACAGTCCTTGTCACTTCGAGGGAAAGCCACTGATTTTGAGGTCAACTTCAAGGGAAGCCTGATTCTGATTCGAGGGATCGGGAGGAAAGAGGAGGTGCATGTCTCCACTGGAGACGAGGCCTGACTCCCCTCTCGGGATCTCAGAGGAACGCCAAGATCCATGTCAGCACTGCAGAGAACACCTCAGTTTCCGGCCTCAGCACCTGATAATAATTTATGACGAGGCATGGACTTGAGAGGAAGGTCGAGAGGCACCTGGTAACAACCATGGAGACTGGACTTTGTGGAGCTCAAACGAGGGGATCCCAGAGGTCCCCGTCGTAGCTCGAGAAGGACTGCCCCAACTCGAGAAGACGTGGAAGATTCTCCCTTCCAGGCGATATGAGCCCTTTTTCCGAGGTGACATCTCACGGGAAATCACACCACCCCACTGCAACTTCGAAAGCTTCCTTCAAATCTTTGTTACACCTCAAGAAGTTCCCCGAAACACCTGTCTCCACTCAAGAAGATTCCCGAGGGTCCTGCCACAACTCAAGAGGAGCCTCATTTCGTCATCAGGCAGAAATGAAGGTTCCTTTCCCTGCTTCGTCGAGAATGTGGAAAGGATTCTCGCTGTTCCAGTCGCATCTCCGGTGGACGAGCTCTCCACAGGAAAGGCCAGTGGCACTCCCTGGGTAGTGCCACCATTCTAAAGACACACGAATATTCCCTGGGTGGTGCCACCATTCCCAAAGCCCACAAATGTGTCAGGCCGCTTCAGATGAACCTGATTTCCCTGCATTGCCTCGACTTTCAACCCGAGTATTGACTCACAGCTTGGTGGCAGGTGTGACAGTCCTTGTCACTTCGAGGGAAAGCCACTGATTTGGATGTGAACTTCATGGGAAGCCTGACTCTGATTTGAGTGCTCGGGATGAAAGCGGAAGTGCGTGTCTCCACTGAAGACGAGGCCTGACTCCCCTCTGGGAACTCCAGAGGAACGCCAAGATCCATCTCAGCACTTCAGAGGACACTTCAGGTTCGGGCCTCAGCTCCTGAGGAGAACTTAGGACTCGGCAGCGACTTGAGAGCAAAGTCGAGAGGCCCCTGGCAACTCCCATGGTGACTGGACTTTGTGGATCTCAAACGAGGCGATCCCAGAGGTCCCCATTGTAAATCGAGAGGGACTGCGGCAACTCGAGAAAAACTAGGAGATTCTCCCCTGCAGGCGAGATGAGGCCTATTTCCGAGGCGGCATCTCCAGGGAAATCACACCACCATACTTAGACTTCGAAAGCTTCCTTCACACCCTTGCTACACCTCAAGAAGTTCCCCAAAACACCTGTCTCCCCTCAAGAGGAATTCCGAGGGTCTCGCCACAACTCAAGAGGAGCCTGGTTGTCTCCTTCTCAGCCAGAAACGAAGGTTCCTTTCCCTGCTTCTTCAAAAAGTGAGAACGGATTCTCGGCATTCCAGTGGAATGAAAGGAGGAAGCACGCTCCACAGTCAAGGACAGAGGCAATCCCTGGGTGGTGCCACCATTCCTAAAGACCCACAAGTGTTCCCTGGTGGTTCCACCATTCCTAATGACCACAAATGTGTCAGGCCCTTTCAGATGAGCCTGATTTCTCTGCATTCCCTCGACTGTCATTCCGAGTATCAACTCACACCTCAGTGGCACGTGTGACAGTCCTTGTCACTTCGATGGAAAGCCACAGGTTTTGATGACAACTTCACGGGAAGCCTGAGTCTGGCTCGAGTGCTCGGGAGGACAGCGGCAGTGGGTGTCTCCACTGGAGACGAGGCTTTACTCCCCTCTTTGGACTCCAGATGAACACCAAGATCCATGTCAGCACTGTATAGCACACCTCAGTTTCCGGCTTCAGTTTCTAACCAGAATTTAGGACTCGACACTGCTTTCAGAGCAATGTTTAGAGTCCCCTTGCAAGTCCCGGGGAGAATGCACTTTGTGGAGGTCAAACGAGGGAATCCCAGAGGTCCCCGTCGTAACTCGAGAAGGACTGCCGCAACTCGAGAAAACCTAGAAGATTCTCCACTCCAGGCGAGATGAGGCCTTTTTCCGAGGCGGCATCTCGAGGGAAATCACACCACCCCACTTAGACTTCGAAAGCTTCCTTCACACCCTTGCTACACCTCTAGAAGTTCCCCAAAACACCTGTCACCACTCAAGAGGAATCCCAACGGTCCCGCCACAACTGAAGAGATGCCTCATTGTCTCTTCCACAGCCAAAAATGAAGGTTCATTCCCTGCTTAGTCGAGAAAGGGGAAAGGATACTCGAAGTTCCAGTCACATCTCAGGAGGAGGCACTATCTACGGGAAAGCCCAGAGGCATTCCCTGGGTGGTGCCACCTTTCCTAAAGACCACAAATGTGTCAGGCTCCTTCACATGAACCTGACTTCCCTGCATTCCCTCGACTGTCACCCAGTATCGAATCACACTTCAGTTGCACGTGTGACATTCCTTGTCACTTCGAGGGAAAGCCACAGATTTTGATGTCAACTTCACGGGAAGCCTGGCTCTGATTCGAGTGCTCGGGAGGAAATCAGAAGTGCGTGTCTCCACTGGAGACGAGGCCTGTATCCCGTCTGGCTACTCCAGAGGAACGCCAAGATCAATGTCACCACTGCAGAGGACACTTCATGTTCCGGACTCAGCTCCTGATCAGGACTTAGGACCTGGCAATGCCTTGAGAGCAATGTCGAGAGGCCCCTGGCAATTCCCATCGAGATTGGACTTTTTGGAGGTCAAACGATGGGATCCCACAGGTGCCGTCGTAACTCGAGAAGGACTGCCACAACTCGAGAAAATCTAGGAGATTCTCCCCTCCAGGGGAGATGAGACTTTCCTCCGAGGCATCATCTCCAGGGAAATCAAACTACCCCACTAAATCTTCGAAAACTTCCTACACACCCTTGTTACACCTCAAGAAGTTCCCCGAAACACCTGTCTCCACTCAAGAAGAATCCCGAGGGTCCTGCCACAACTCAAGAGGAGCCGGGTTGTCTCCTCCTCAGCCAGAAATGAAGGTCCTTTCCCTGCTTCCTCGAGAAAAGGGAAAGGATTCTCAGGGTTCCAGTCGCATCTCTGGAGGAAGCGCTCTCCACAGGAAATGCCAGAGGCACGCTCACGGTTGTGCCAACATTCCTAAAGACCCCCAGATATGCCCTGGGTGGTGCCACCATTCCTAAAGACCAAAAATATGTCAGGCCCATTCAGATGAACCTGATTTCCATGCATTCCCTCGAGTGTCAACCCGAGTATCGACTCACACCTCGGTGGCACGTGTGACAGTCTTTGTCACTTCGAGGGAAAGCCACTGATTTTCATGTCAACTTCACGGGCAGCCTGCCTCTGATTCGAGTTCTCGGGATTAAAGCGAAGGTGTGTGCCTCCACTGGAGACGAAGACTGACTCCGCTCTCGGGACCTCAGAGGAACGCCAAGATCCATGTCAGCACTGCAGAGGACACCTCAGTTTCCGGCCCCAACTCCTGATGATAATTTAGGACCCGGCACCGACTTGAGAGAAATGTCGTGAGGCCCCTGGCAATTCCCATGGAGACTGGACTTTGGGGAGGTCAAACGAGGGGATTGCAGAGATCCCCGTCGTAACTTGAGAAGGACTGCCCCAACTCGAGAAAACCTGTGGGATTCTCGCCTCCAGGCGAGATGAGCCCTTTTTCCAGGTGACATCTCAAGGAAAATCACACCACCCCTTTCTTCACTCAAGAAACACCTTTCTCCACTCAAGAAGATTCCCAAGGGTCCTGCCACAACTCAAGAGGAGCGTCGTTGTATCATCATCAGGCAGAAATGAAGGTTCCTTTCCCTGCTTCGTCGAGAAAGTGGAAAGGATTCTCGGCGTTCCAGTCGCATCTCCGGTGGAGGAGCTCTCCACAGGAAAGGCCAGAGGCACTCCCTGGGTGGTGCGACCATCCTAAAGACCCACACATATTCCCTGGGTGGTCCCACCATTCCTAAAGACCACAAATGTGTCAGGCCCCTTCAGATGAAACTGATTTCTCAGCATTCCCTAGACTGTCATTCCGAGTATCCACTCATACCTCGGTGGCATGTGTGACAGTCCTTGTCACTTCGAGGGAAAGCCACAGGTTTTGATGACAACTTCACTGGAAGTCTGACTCTGATTCGAGTGCTCAGGAGGAAAGCGGAAGTGCGTATCTCCACTGGAGACGATGCCTGACTCCCCTCTGGGGTCTCCAGAGGAACACCAAGAACCATGTCAGCACTGTATAGCACACCTCAGGTTCCGTCCTCAGCTCCTGATGAGAATTTAGGACCCGGCACTGCTTTAAAAGCAATGTGGAGAGGCCTCTGGCAACTCCCATGGAGAGTGGACTTTGTGGAGGTCACACAGGGGATCCCAGAGGTCCCCGTTGTAATTCGAGAAGGACTGCCACAACTCGAGAAAAACTAGGAGATTCTCCCCTTCAGGCGAGATGAGGCCTTTTTTGGAGGGGGCATCTCGAGGGATATCACACCACCGCACTTAGACTTCGAAAGCTTCCTTCACACCCTTGCTACACCTCAAGAAGTTCCCCGAAACACCTGTCTCCACTCAAGAAGATTCCGAAGGGTCCCGCCAGAACTCAAGAAGTGCCTCGTTGTTTCGTCATCAGGCAGAAATGAAGGTTCCTTTCCCTGCATCGTCAAGAAAGTGGAAAGGATTCTCAGCGTTTCAGTCGCATCTCCGGTGGAGGAGCTCTCCACAGGAAAGGCCAGAGGCACTCCCTGGGTGGTGCCACCATCCTAAAGACCCACAAATATTCCCTGGGTGGTGGCACCATCCCTAAAGACCACAAATGTCTCAGGGCCCTTCAGATGAACCTGATTTCTGAGCATTCCCTCGACTGTCATTCCGAGTATCGACTCACACCTCGATGGCACGTGTGACACTCCTTGTCCTTTCGAGGGAAAGCCACAGGTTTTGATGACAACTTCACTGGAAGCCTGAATCTGATTCGAGTGCTTGTGAGGAACGTGGAAGTGCGTTTCACCACTGGAGACCAGTCCTGACTCCCCTCTGGGGACTCCAGAGGAACGCCAAGATCCATGTCAGCACTGTATAGCACACCTCAGGTTCCGGCCTCAGCTCCTGACGAGAATTTAGCACCCGGCACCACTTTGAAAGCAATGTCACGAGGCCCCTGGCAACTCCCATGGAGACTTGACTTTGTGAAGATCAAATAGGGGATCCCAGAGGTCCCCGTCGTAACTCAAGAAAGTCTGCCGCAACTGCAGAAAACCTAGAAGATTCTCCACTCCAGGCGAGATGAGGCCTTTTTACGAGGTGACATCTCAAGGGAAATCACACCACCCCACTTAGACTTCGAAAGCTTCCTTCACATTTTGCTACACCTCAAGAATTTCCCTGAAACACCTGTCTCCACTAAAGAAGATTCTTAAGGGTCCCGCCACAATTCAAGAGGAGCCTTGTTGTTTCCTCATCAGGCAGAAATGAAGGTTCCTTTCCCTGTTGCATCGAGAAAAGGGAAAGGATTCTCGTCGTTCCAGTCGNTTTTGCTACACCTCAAGAATTTCCCTGAAACACCTGTCTCCACTAAAGAAGATTCTTAAGGGTCCCGCCACAATTCAAGAGGAGCCTTGTTGTTTCCTCATCAGGCAGAAATGAAGGTTCCTTTCCCTGTTGCATCGAGAAAAGGGAAAGGATTCTCGTCGTTCCAGTCGCATCTCTGAAGGAGGCGCTCTCCACAGGAAAGGCCAGAGGCACGCTCACGGTTGTGCCACCATTCCTAAAGACCCACANCTCCAGAGGAATGCCAAGATCCATTTCAGCACTGTATAGCACACGTCAGGTTCCAGCCTTGCTCCTGAGGAGAACTTAGGACCTGACACTGACTTGAAAGCAATTTCGAGAGGCCCCTGGCAACTCCAATGGAGACTGGACTTTGTGGAGGTCAAAAGATGGGATCCCAGAGGTCCCCGTCATAACTCGAAAGGGATTGCCGCAACTCAAGAAAAACTAGGAGATTCTCCCCTCCAGGCGAGATGAGGCCTTTTTCGGAGGAGGCATCTTGAGGGAAATCACACCGCCCCATTTAGACTTCGAAAGCTTCCTTCACACCATTGCTACACCTCAAGAAGTTCCCCGAAACACCGGTTTCCACTCAAGTGAAATCCCGAGGGTCCCGCCACAACTGAAGAGGANTCCAGGCGAGATGAGGCCTTTTTCGGAGGAGGCATCTTGAGGGAAATCACACCGCCCCATTTAGACTTCGAAAGCTTCCTTCACACCATTGCTACACCTCAAGAAGTTCCCCGAAACACCGGTTTCCACTCAAGTGAAATCCCGAGGGTCCCGCCACAACTGAAGAGGAGCCTCGTTGTCTCCTCCTCAGTCAGAAATGAAGGTTCCTTTCCCTGTTTCGTCGAGAAAGGGGAAAGGATTCTCGGCATTCCAGTGACATCTCCGGAGGTGGCGCTCTCCACAGGAAAGGCCAGAGCCATTTCCTGGGTGGAGCCACCATTCCTAAAGACCCACAAATGTGCCCTGTGTGGTGCCACTATTCCTAAAGACCACAAATGTGTCAGGCCCCTTCATATGAACCTGATTTCCCTGCATTTCCTTGACTGTCAACCCGAGAATCCACTCACACCTCGGTGGCACGTGTGACAGTCCTTGTCACTTCGAGTGAGAGCCACAGGTTTTGATGTCAACTTCACTGAAGCCTGACTCTGATTCAAGTGCTCGGGAGGAAAGCGGAAGTGCGTGTCTACACTGGAGACGAGGCCTGACTCCCGTCTGGGGACTCCAGAGGAACACCAAGAGCCATGTCAGCACTGCAGAGGACACCTCAGGTTCCGACTCAGCTCCTGACGAGAACTTAGGACCCGGCACCGACTTGAGAGCAATGTCGAGAGGCCCCTGGCAACTCCCATGCAGAATAGACTTTGTGGGGGTCAAACGAGGGGATCCCAGAGGTCCCTGTCGCAACTCGAGAGGGACTGCTGCAACTCGAGAGGGACTGGCGCAACTCGAGAAAAACTAGATTCTCCCATCCAGGCGAGATGAGGCCTTTTTCCAAGGCGGGATCTCGAGGGAAATCACACCAACCCACTAAGACTATGAAAGCTTCCTTCAGGCCCTAGCTACACCTCAAGAAGTTCCCTGAAACACCTGTCTCCCCTCAAGAGGAATCCCGAGGGTCCTGCACAAGTGAAGAGGAGCCTCGTTGTCTCCTGCTCAGCCAGAAATGAAGGTTCCTTTCCCTGTTTCGTCGAGAAAGGGGAAAGGATTCCCGGCATTCCAGTCACATCTCTGGAAGTGGCGCTCTCCACAGGAAAGGCCAGAGCCATTCCCTGGGTGGAGCCACCATTCCTAAAGATCCACAAATGTGCCCTGGGTGGTGCCACTATTCCTAAAGACCACATACATGTCAGGCCCCTTCAGATGAACCTGATTTCCCTACATTCCCTTGACTGTACACCCGAGAATCGACTCACACTTTGGTGGCACGTGTGACAGTCCTTGTCACTTCGAGGGAAAGCCTCAGATTTTGAAGATAACTTCTTGTGAAACCTGACTCTGATTCGAGTTTTCAGGAGAAAAGCGGCAGTGCGTATCTCCACTGGAGAAGAGCCCTGACTCCCCCTGGGGACTCCAGAGGAATGCCAAGATCCATGTCAGCACTGCAAAGGAGACCTCAGGTTTCATCCTCAGCTCATGATGAGAACTTAGGACCCGGGACAAACTTGAGAGCAATGTCGAGAGGCCCCAGGCAACTCCCATGGAGACAGGACTTTGTGGAAGTCAAAAGAGGAGATCCCAGAGGTCCCCGTTGTAACTCGAGAGGGACTGCCGAAACTCGAGAATATCTAGGAGATTCTCCCCTCTAGGCGAGATGAGGTCATTTTTCGAGGAAGCATCTCTAGGGAATTCACACCACCCCACTTAAACTTCGAAAGCTTCCTTCACGCCCTAGCTAAACCTCAAGAAGTTCCCCGGAAAAACTGTCTCCACTCTAGAGGAATCTCGAGGGTCCCTCCATAAATGAAAAGGAGCCTCGTTGTCTCCTCCTCTGCAAGAAATGGAGGTTCCTTTCCCTTCTTCTTTGAGAAAGGGGAAAGGATTCTTGGCATTGCAGGCGCATCTCAGGAGGAGGCGCTCTCCACAGGAAAGGCCAGAGGCAATCCCTTGGTCGTGCCACCATTGCTAAGACCCACAAATGTTCCCTGGGTGGTGCCACCATTCCTAAAGACCATAAATGTGTCAGGCACCTTCAGATGAACATGATTTCCCTGCTTTCCCTCGACTGTCAACCCGAGTATCGACTCACATCTCGGTGGCACGTGTGACAGTCCTTGTCACTCGAGTGAAAGCCACAGATTTTGATGTCAACTTCACGGGAAGCCTGACTCTGATTCGAGTGCTCAGGAGGAAAGTGAAAGTGCGTATCTCCACTGGAGACAAGGCCTGACTCCCCTCTTGGGACTCCAGAGGAAGGCTAAGATTTTTGTCAGCACTGCAGAGGACACCACAGTTTCCGGCCTCAGCTCCTGAAGAGAACTTAGGACTTGGCACCAACTTGAGAGAAAAGTGGAGAGGCCCCTGGCAACTCCCATGGAGACTGGACGTTGTCGAGGTGAAACAATGGAATCCCAGAGGTCCCCGTCGTAACTCTATAGGGACTGTAGCAACTCGAGAAAAACTTGGAGATTCTCCCCTCCAGGCGAGATGGTGCCTTTTTCTGAGGCGGCATCTCGAGGGAAGTCAAACCACGCCACTTAGACTTCGAAAACTTCCTTCACACCCTCGGTACTCCTCAAGAAGTTCCCCGAAACACCTGTCTCCACACAAGAGGAATCCCGAAGGTTCCACCACAACTCAAGAGGAGCCTCATTGTCTCCTCCTCAGCCAGAAATGAAGGTTCCTTTCCTTGCTTCTTCGAGAAAAGGGAAAGGATTCTCGGCGTTCCAGTCGCATCTCAAGAGGAGGTGATCTCCACAGGAAAGGCCAGAGGCACTCCCTGGGTGGTGCCACCATTCCTAAAGACCCACAAATGTGCGCTGGGTGGTGCCACTATTTCTAAACACCATGAATGTGTCAGACCCCTTCAGATGAACCTGATTTCCCTGCATTCCCTCAACTGTCAACCCGAGAATCTACTCACACCTCGGTGGCACGTGTGAAAGTCCTTGTCACTTCGAGGGAAAGCCATAGATTTTGATGTCAACTTCACGGAAAGCCTGACTCTGATTCGAGTGCTCGGGAGGGAAGCGGAGGTGCGTATCTCCACTGGAGACGAGGCCTGACTCCCCACTGGGGAGTCGAGAGGAACGCCAAGATCCTTGTCAGCACTGTATAGGACACCTCAGATTCCGGCCTCAGCTCCTGACAAGAATTTACCACCCGGCATCAACTTGAGAGCAATGGCGAAAGGCCCCTGTCAAATCCCGTGTAAACTAGACTTTGTGGAGGTCAAAGAGGGGATCCCAGAGGTCCTCGTCATAACTCGAGAAGGACTGCCGCAACTCGAGAAAAACTAGGAGATTCTGCCTTCCAGGCGAGTTGAAGCCTTTTTCCGGGGGGCATCTCGAGGGAAATCACACCACTTCACTTAGACTTCGAAAGCTTCCTTCACATCCTTGCTACACCTAAAGATGTTCCCCAAAGCACCTGTCTCCACTCAAGAGAAGTCCCAAGGGTCCCACCACAACTGAAGATGAGCCTCGTTGTCTCCTCCTCAGCGAGAAATGAAGGTTCCTTTCCCTGCTTCGTCGAGAAAGGGGAAAGGATTCTCGGCATTCCAGTCACATTTGAGGAGGAGGCGCTATCCACAGGAAAGGCCAGAAGCACTGGCTGGGTAGTGCCACTATTCGTAAAGACCCACAAATGTTCCTTGGGTGGTGACACGAATCCTAAAGACAACAAAAGTGTCAGCCCCCTTCAGATGAACCTGTTTTCCCTGCATTCCCTCGACTGTCAAACCGAGTATCGACTCACACCTCAGTGGCACGTGTGACAGTCCTTGTCACTTCGTGGGAAAGCCACAGATTTTGATGTCAACTTCACGGGAAGCCTGACTCTGATTCGGTTGCTCGGGAGCAAAGCGTAAGGGCTTGTCTCCACTGGAGATGAGACCTGATTCCCCTCTGGGGACTCCAGAGGAACGCCAAGATACATGTCAGCACTTTAGTGGACACCTGAGGTTCCGGTCTCAGCTCCTGATGAGAAATGAGGCCCCAGCACTTTCTTGAGAGCAATGTCGAGAGGCCCCTGGCAACTCCCATGGAGACTGGACTTTGTGGAGGTCAAACGAGGGGATCCTAGAGGTCCCCGCCGTAACTCGAGAGGGACTGCCGCAACTCGATAAAAAGTAGAAGATTCTCCCCTCCAGGTGAGATGAGGCCTTTTTCTGAGGTGGCATCACTAGGGAAATCACACCACCCCAGTTAGACTTAGAAAGCTTCCTTCACAGCCTTGCTACACCTGAAGAAGTTCCCCGAAACACCTGTCTCCATTCAAGAGGAATCCCGAGGGTCCCGCCACAACTGAAGAGGAACCTCATTGTCTCCTCCTCAGCCNTCTCGAGGGAAATCACACCAACCCAGTTAGACTTAGAAAGCTTCCTTCACAGCCTTGCTACACCTGAAGAAGTTCCCCGAAACACCTGTCTCCATTCAAGAGGAATCCCGAGGGTCCCGCCACAACTGAAGAGGAACCTCATTGTCTCCTCCTCAGCCGGAAATGAAGGTTCCTTTCCCTGCTTTGTCAAGAAAAGGGAGAGTCTTCTCGGCATTCCAGTCACATCTCAGGAGGAGGCGCTCTCCTCAGGAAAGCCCAGAGACATTCCCTGGGTGGTGTCACCATTCCTAAAGACCCTCAAAAGTGCCCTGGGTCATTCCAGCATTACTAAATACCACAAATGTTTCAGGCCCCTTCAGATGAACCTGATTTCCCTGCATTCCCTCTACTGTCAACCCGAGTATCAACTCACACCTCGGTGGCACATGTGACAGTCCTTCTCAATTCGAAGGAAAGCCAGAAATTTTGATGTCAATTTCACGAGAAGCCTTACTCTGGTTCGAGTGCTCGGGAGAAAAGCGGAAGTGCGTGTCTCCATTCGAGAAGAAGTCTGAGTCCCCTCTGGGGACTCCAGAGGAACCCCACGATCCATGTCAGCACTGCAGAAGACACCTCACGTTCCGGGCCTAGCTCCTAACGAGAACGTAGGACCCAGCATCGACTTGAGAGCAATGTCGAGAGGCCCCTGGCAACTCCCATGGAGACTGGACGTTGTGGAGGTCAAACGATGGGATCCCAGAGGTCCCCGTCCTAACTTGAGAGGGATTGCGGTGACTCAAGAAAAACTAGGAGATTCTCCCCTCCAGGCGAGATGAGGCCTTTTTCTGAGGCGGCATCACGAGGGAAATCACACCACCCCACTAAGACTATGAAAGCTTCCTTTACATCATTGCTACACCTCAAGAAGTTCCCTGAAACACCTGTCTCCATTCAAGAGGAATCCCGAGGGTCCTGCCAAAACTCAAGAGTAGCCTCGTTGTCTTCTCCTCAGCCAGAAATGAAAGTTCCTTTCCCTGCTTCTTCAAGAAAGAGGAAAGGATTCTCGGCATTCCAGTCACATTTCAAGAGGAGGCGTCCTCCACAGGAAAGGCCAGAGGCACTCCCTGGGTGGTGCCACCATTCCTAAAGAC
>SJYA01017453.1:0-10584 GCA_006410615.1 Neotragus moschatus
TTACTAGTGTGTGAGATGAGTGCGATTATGCAGTAGTTTGAGCACTCTTTGGCATTGCCTTTCTTTGGGATTGGAACGAAAACTGATTTTTTCCAGTCCTGTGGCCTCTGCTGAGTTTTCTAAATTTGCTGACATACTGAGTGCAGCACTTTAACAGCATCATCTTTGGGCATTTGAAATAGCTTGGCTGGAATTCCGTCACCTCCACTAGCTTTCTTCAAATGCTTCCTAAGGCCCACTTGACTTCACACTCCACTGTGGTTATTTGGGTCATTAAGATCTTTTTTGTACAGTTCTTCTGTGTATAATCTTCCCTTCCTAATATCTTCTGCTTCTGCTAGGTCCATACTGTTTCTGTCCTTTATTGTGCCCATCTTTGCACGAAATGTTCCCTTGGAATGGTCTAATTTTCTTGACGAGATCTCTAGTCTTTGCCATTCTGTTGTTTTCCTATTTCTTAGCATTGATCACTTAAGAAGGCTTTCTTATCTTTCCTTGCTATTCTTTGGAAGTCTGCATTCAGATGGATATATCTTTCCTTTTTCCTTTGCCTTTCCTTTCTCTTCTCTTCTTTTCTCAGCTATTTGTAAGTCATCCTCTAACAACCACTTTGCCTTCTTGCATCTCTTTTGATTTGGGATGATTTTGATCACTCTCTTCTATATACAGTGTTACGAACCTCTGTCCATGGTTCTTCAGGCACTCTATATATCAGATCCAATCTCTTGAAACTATTCATCACTTCCACTGTATAATCATAAGGGATTTAGGTCATACCTGAATGATCTAGTGGTTTTCCCTACTTTCCTCAACTTAAGCCTGAATTTTTCAATAAGGAGCTTAGTCATAGTCAGCTCTAAGTCTTATTTTTTGCTCACTGTATAGAGCTTCTCCATCTTGGGCTGCAAAGAGCATTTTCAACTTGATTTCGGTCTTGACCATCTGGTGATATCCAAGCATAGAGTTGCCTCTTGTGTTGTAGGAAGAGGGTGTTTGCTACGACCAGTGAATAATCATCATTTTAAAATCTACAAACCGTAAATGCTAGAGATGATGTGGAGAAAAGGGAGCCTTCTTGCACTGTTGGTTGGAATGTAACTGATACAGCCATTATGGAAAACAGTACAGAAAATCCATTAAAAAACTAGGAATAAGTCGATCGTTGTTGTTGTTGTTGTTCAGTTACCTAGTCATATCCAACTCTTTGCGACCCCATGGACTGCAGCACACCAGGCATCTCCTTTCCTCACTACCTCCCAAAGGTTCAAGTTCATGTTCATTGGTCAGTGATGCCACCCAGCCATCTCATCCTCTGGGGCCCTCTTCTCCTTCTTCCCTCCATCTTTCCCAGCATCAGGGACTTTTCCAATGGGTCAGATTTTCACATCAGATGGCCAAAATACTGGAGTTTCAGCTTTAGCATCAGTCCTTCCAATGAACATTCAGGGTTGATGTNGTCAGTGATGCCACCCAGCCATCTCATCCTCTGGGGCCCTCTTCTCCTTCTTCCCTCCATCTTTCCCAGCATCAGGGACTTTTCCAATGGGTCAGATTTTCACATCAGATGGCCAAAATACTGGAGTTTCAGCTTTAGCATCAGTCCTTCCAATGAACATTCAGGGTTGATGTCCTTTAGAATTGACTGGTTTGATCTCCTTGCTGTTCAAGGGACTCTCAAGAGTCTTCTCCAGCACCACAGTTTTAAAGCATCAATTCTGAGATGCCCAGCCTCACAGGAAAAGTTAATACTGGAGATAAACATTTGGAAGATTACACTCCCATAGCTGGAATTCAAAGCAATGAGCATCTTCCTGTTTAGTCCCCTGAATTTTACTGGTTGACTCAGTTCAGTCGCACAGTCGTGTCCGACTCTTTGTGACCCCATGAATCACAGCACGCCAGGCCTCCCTGGCCATCACCATCTCCCAGAGTTCACTCAANGGGGGCGAGCCAGTTGCCAGCTGGCTTCTGGAAGGGAATGGCGCTTGGCCAACTGGAAGCCAGTTTATTATTCATGGTGGAAGAGAAGGTGAACTTCTTATTGCAAATACCCTGCATGCTTCAGCGTTTGCCTTTGAAGCACACAACTTGGACCTTAATTTGAAATAAGCCCGTGTTTACTGCTGGCATAGGAAAGGGAAGACAATATCATACCTCCCATATTTACTGAATACCTACGAAATGCCAGGTGGCATGTTGGATGCTGAAAACTGGACATGAGAGTTTTACTATTCTTAGAGGAATTCTCAGAAGTGGAGCAAAATCCATGCTCTCCATTGTTGCCAACTATTAGACCTGTAAGTGCAGTTCTGTTCCAAATACTCACCCAATTTCTCTTCCTTACACTTTCCTCATCAGGACTGGGGGTCTCACCAAGGTTTATGCGGTGCTCACGAGAGCACCTTCTGAGCTAGCTCACCTTCGGAAGGTCTGTGCTCTTGTGCCTTTGCACAAACTATCTGCTGTTGTTATTCTTTAGTCACGAAGTTGGGTCTGACTCTTTCCAACCTCATGGACTACAGCCCACCAGGCTCCTCTGTCCATGGGATTTCCTGGGCAAGAATACTGGAGCGGGTTGCCATTTCCTTCTGCAGGGGATCTTCCCAACCCAAGAACTGAACCCACATCTCCTGTACTGGCGTGCAGACTGTTTGCCAAGGAGCCACCAGGGAAGCCCCACGAACAAACTATGGTTTCTGCCTAAAAGCCCTCCCTTCTGCTTCTCTGATTATGAAAAGCATAACAAACCTCTGAAGACCCAGCCCAAGGTTGTCTACTGTATCCTTATCAGCATCCTATAAGGATTCAGCAGGAAAATCTGCAGACAAAGGGCCACAGTGAGCCCGGGCTTGTGAAGATGAAACCAGGAAATCCCCAGGGCCCGGCCCTTTTCACTCTGTCTTCCCAGCATTGAGAGCTGTCTTCATCCTCTGCTGCTCTCTGCCTCTCTCCTGGCCCTTCCCCGAGGTGAGCAGCTTCTTCTGATCGTCGGATCCAATGTAAACTGTAGCCTCATGGCTGTATCACCTCCAAGGTCTGCTGGTCATCACCAGAGACTACGCTCTCCATGTTGCTTACTCAGCGAAGACTCTACAACACTCCTGATCTACAGTGGACGGAACCTCCTTGGGTCAGATGTCTTAGCTATGGTTGGAAGCCTGGGTTCCGAGACCCTAGACCCTACCGTATCAGTAAAGCCATGGACAGGTTCAGGCAAAGTTTTGTGAGCAACACAGCAAAACAATGTTCTGTAACTTTTCACACTCCAGGGGTCACTAATGTACATGCCTGTCGCCCCAACCCAACCACACACACTCCAATCCATTATACTACCTATATCCCTGCAGGCTCATAGGTTAACTTCCTGCCCGGTTATCCACTGGCATGGCCCACTGCAAATAAAGAGGCTTTCAATCACGGTCTATTGAGTAAGCCATTTAAAAATATAAACCGGATTGTGGAACTCACTTGCCTAAACACGTCAGTGGCTTCCTGTTGTCTCTAAAATAAAACCCAAACTTCCTTTCATGACCTCAAAGGCCCAGAGGGGCTGGGACCCTCCGGGGCCAGTGTCTGCCCGATGCCTTTCGCCTCCTCCTTTCCCGGTGCTCAGCCACACGGGTCTTTTATTTCCTCTAACACAACAACGCCAGGCTCAGGACCCTGACAGGCCTTCTCCCCTCCGTCTGGAATGTTCTCTTGTTCTTCGCGAAGCTGGCTTCTGCCCGCTCCTGCTTCGGAGTCCAGCTGAAGTGCTGCCTCACTGGCGAAGCCTTTCCTGACGCACCTCCCTGCCGCGCGGTGCTCGCACTCTCTCTGCCCCGAGCGGTGTGTGCGCCGTGCGCATCGCCGCTGGGGCTTGTTACCGAGCTGGTTCCTTTACTTCTCTCCTGTCTTCATCCCGGATGGACCGTCAGCTCCACACAGTTACAGACATGTCACTTTCCTCCTCACCCACAGAGATGGAGTGCTTGGCATGCAATACCTATCTGTTGGTGGATGAATGTACTGGAGGAGGATGATTTGAATTCTGACTTGATCACGGAGAGTGACCTTGGACAGAATGTGTCTCCTTTTTAAATGCATTTATTGTGGAAGGATAGTTGATTTACAACATTGTGTTAATGTCTGCTGTACTCCTAAGTGTCAGCTTCCACTTCTACAAAATCAGGAGCTAATGTAAAGATGATTCTAATTCACTTGAAAACTCAGTCCTTCCTCTCTGAGACGATTCCCCTAGCTAACTAACCTACCCCATTCTGACACCGAATGCCTCTGCTGACACGTCCTTTTGCAGTCATTCTCTCAGTGATCACGAGGTCTCTGGACACGGGGCGCAGCAGGTCCTGAAGAAAGAGAGAAATCCGGGCGACCCAGGATTTTTGAGACTCCTGAAATACCCTTTAAGAGGACAGAAATCCCTAAATATGGGATGTTTATAAAAAGCATATTAATAAAACAGCAATGCTTCTATTGAGCACCTTCATGTTTTAAATGCAGAAATGTACAATGCAATGTAGCTATGCTATGTGTAGAAAATTGTCCATAATTCCTTCAACAAAAGCATTTGTCAGGGGCTTACAGAGTGTCAGTTATGGGCACTAAAGACCATTGCATGCTTGCTCAGTCATATCCAACTCTTTGTGACCTTATGAACNGAAATGTACAATGCAATGTAGCTATGCTATGTGTAGAAAATTGTCCATAATTCCTTCAACAAAAGCATTTGTCAGGGGCTTACAGAGTGTCAGTTATGGGCACTAAAGACCATTGCATGCTTGCTCAGTCATATCCAACTCTTTGTGACCTTATGAACTGCAGCACACTAGGCCCCTCTGTCCATTAAACATCACTGTCCACCTGCTATTTCAATTAGTATGACAAAATCTGAGTGACTGACTGTTGTTTCAGGGATCCCAGTGAACCACGCCACCCCGTGTTTACATCCTGTGAGAGACCACCCACTCTGAGGCTGAGCTGGGCCACAGGACCAGCTTTGACCAACAGGACATTTAGGAAGAGTAATGCAAGGCAGAAGACACTTGAGAGTCCCTTGGACAACAAGAAGATCCAACCAGTCCATCCTAAAGGAAATCAGCCCTGAATATTCCCTGGAAGGACTGACGCTGAAGCTGAAGCTCCAGTGCTTTGGCCGCCTCGTGCAAAGAGCCAACTCACTGGAAAAGACCCTGATGTTGAGAAAGACTGAGGGCAAAAGAAGAAGGGGGCAGCAGAGGATGAGATGGCTGGATGGCATCACCGACCCAATGGACATGAATTTGAGCAAATTCCAGGAAGCAGTGGAGGAAAGAGGAGCCTGGTGAGCCACAGTCCACGGGGCTGCAAAGAGTCAGACATGACTTCAGTCAGTGGCTAAACACCACCAAGATATTCAGGAGCACAGAAGGAAACGAGCTGTCCACATGGCCCTCGAGAGCTGCCCAGCTTCCTGACGGTTTTCCAGTTGTGATTTTAAGAGGTTATGGTCTTTTCATAAACTGATCTTTCTTTCGAGTAATCTGAGTAATCTTCCATTGCCTGTAGCCTGGACAGTCACACTGAAACAAATTTCAAACAGGAAATGATTTCCACTATGGAAAGTTTACCTAAGGATGATCATGACTTTTCTAGCTCCTTTTAACAAGAGTTAAATTTCCAATAAGCAGGTTCCCGTGATTATTAGGTGGAGGCAATAAAGGGGGGAAAGCCTGGGAAAATGTTTTCCAGGGCAGTTTTCTACGCAGAACAACTTGATACTTGACCAAATAATTTGAATTATCTCCACTACTGGACTGTCAAAATGCTGGATTTCGAGTGTAAGGGCCCAGGGTCATCTTCAGACACTTGTTTCCAGGAACTCTCCATTTGATCCAGTTTTCCTGGTGTGTGAGTATGCAATGTACACACAATAACTCACCACTGAAAATGCGTATCACTTGTGAGCAGCCATATCAGACCTTACAAGTCTAGAAGGGAAATGATTAAGCTAGTCAAGCGGGAAGGGGAGAGATCAGCGCTGCAAGAGAGAGTAATCCAACAAATAAATTTTTATATTGAACCTGACTTTGATTAGACGATTTGAACCCTTAGAATAATTTACTTTGGTCTCTCTTTGTCAGATTTATGAAGTTCTCCCCCTTTAAAAAAAACCGTGTATATTGCTGAAAGATTGTAAAATTTAATAGCAAACAGATTACACACTTAGGGATAGACTAAGCACAATTAGCGTGCACATTCCTCCCACTCCTATAAATAACTCGGCTTCCTTTCCGTGTCTGCAAATTTCATTAGAGTGGTGGAAAAAAAGCCGGGGAGAGGGAGGAGGAAAAATAGAAAAGCCCTCTCTCACCGCAAAGTACCGATCCACTCGCTCAATCAGGGGCTTTGTGCTGCGCAGGAGCGGGCTTGAGGGGCGCCCCGCCCCCATCACGGACCGCTAGCTTTGGAGAGAGACTTTTCGACATATGGATTTGAAATTCACCTGCTAAAAAGATCACATAAATCTTGGCTATTCAGCAAGCAACCTGCTTCCTCGCCTCCTCCACAGGGAACTGCAGGGATCTGACAGCGAAGGGTTTGTTCCACGCCCCCTCAATCTTAAGCTGTATACGCTTTGGACGAGCGACCTAATTCAGCAGTTATGGTTATTTTATATCTGTGAAAAGAACAATAAAAAACGAAACAAACAATCAAAAAAAAACCCTCCAGCTTCTCAATTATTAGAAGTCAAAAGCAAGTATTAGGGAGAGGATGGTGCTTGGAAAGGGTCAAAGTCGGGAAGCGTGAGACACCAGCCATCCCCTCCCCACAATCCTCTCCAAGAAAATGTCCACACCAAAGCATATTTGGAACATGTTAGGAGCATACTGGCTTTATGTTCAGTTCTTGGATGGGGTCTGTTTATACAAAGTGAAGGGAAGAATTTGTATCACGTGAAGCAAAAAGCACTCTTTCATCTGGATATTTCAAGCACTCGGTAAGTTATTGATCTAAATTTGGGTGAGAACTTGGATTTAATCTTAAAATTCTAATCTGGCTACTAGGGGCACCCAAAACCCCAAGCCACTCCCTAATAAAATCTGTAGAGCTTGATTTCATGCACTGGGCTCAAAAAAAAAAAAAATGTACATGGGACACAAAACACCAAGAAGAATTGAGACGAAAAGCAAAGGTTTCCTGATGCCTGCACGCACTAGGGATGCTCTAGGGATGTTAGTAGCTCAGTCGCGTCTGACTCTTTTTGACCAAATGGACTACAGCCCATCAGGCTTCTCTGTCCAAGGACTTCTCCAGGCAATTCATTAGGGATATTTGATGACAAAGAGTAGAAACCCATTTTAACAAGGTCAACTAAAGAAAGAAGTCATTGCTCACATGTATCTTGTAAGGAGTAAATATCCAGGGTATATAAAAAATTCCTATGAAACAACAAAGCTGTAAAAGAAACAGCTTGATTTAAAAATGGGCAAAGGACTCGAATAGACATTTTTTCCAAAGAAGATATACAACCATGCGAAAGGTATTCAACATCACTAATCATTGTTGCTGTTTTTCTTTAGTGTCTAAGTCATGGACTCTTTTGCAACCCCATGGACTACAGCCCTCCAGGCTTCTCTGTCCGTGGGGTTCCCTAGGCAAGAATACTGGAGTCGGTTGTCATTTCCTTCTCCAGGGGATCTTCCCAACCCAGGAATGAAACCCACATCTTCTGTACTGGCAGGCAGATTCTTTACGACTGAGCCACCAGGGAAACTCAATATGGTACCTAGAGTAATCAGTCCCAAAGGAAGTAATCCCTGGACATTCATTGGAAAGACTGATGTTGAAGCTGAAGCTCCAATACTTTGGCCACCTGATGGGAAGATCCTACTTATTGGAAAATACCCTGATGCTGGGAAAGATTCAGGGCAGGAGGAGAAGAGGATGACAGAGGATGAGATGGTTGGATGGCATCCCTGATTCAATGGACATGAGTCTGAGCAAGCTCTGGGAGATTGTGAAGGACAGGGAAGCCTGGCGTGCTGCAGTCCATGGGGTCACAGAGAGTCAGACATGACTTAGCGACTGAACAACCACCAAAACGAAGTAAAACAACAAGGCTAATCAAATCCACACAGACAGAAGTCGAAGGGTGATTCCAAGAGCTGGTGAAAGGAGAGGACGGAGAGCTGATGTTTACAGCAGGGATCCCCAAGCCCAGGCCATGGACTGTCCCAGCCCACGGCCTGTGAGGAGCCAGGATGCATGGCAGGAGGTGAGCAGGGGGCAAGGGAGCCAAGCTTCTGCATTTACAACCACTCTTCACTGCCCCCAGATGGGACCACCTAGTCTCAAGAAAATGACCTCAGGCCTCCCCCTGAGTCTGACACCTGTGAGAGACCCTGAGTCCAGGAACCCACTTGGCCCATCACCCACTGAACATGTGACATAATAAGTGTGCACTATCTTAAGCCATTGAGTTGATGACAATTTGCTGTACAGCGATATGCACCTGAGGCCTGCCCTATTCTCGTCTATAGAGGCGCCTCCGCCACCAGGACTGTACCGGAGGGTCAGTTGAGTTCAGTTCAGGCGCTCAGTCGTGTCTGACTCTGTGCGACCCCATAGACTGCAGCACACCAATTGTCCCTGTCCATCACCAACTCACGGAGCTTGCTCAAACTAATGTCCATTGAGTCCGTGAGGCCATCAAACCACCTCCTCATCTGTCATCCCCTTCTCCTTCTGCCCTCAATCTTCCCCAGCATCAGGGTCTTTTCCAGTGAGTCAACTCTTCACATCAGGTGGCCAAAGCATGGAAGTTTCAGCTTCAGCATCAGTCATTCAAATAAACACTCAAGATTGATTTACCTTAGGACGGGTTGATTGGATCTCCTTGCAGTACAAGGGACTCTAAGAATCTTCTCCAACACCACAATTCAAAAGCATCAATTCTTCGGTGCTCAGCTTTCCTCACAGTCCAACTCTCACATCCATACATGACCACAGGAAAAACCATAGCCTTGACTAGATGGATCTTTGTTGGTAATGTCTCTGCTTTTGAATNTCCAACACCACAGTTCAAAAGCATTAATTCTTCGGTGCTCAGCTTTCTTTATAGTCCAACTCTCACATCCATATGTGACTGCTGGAAAAACCATAGCTTTGACTAGATGGACTTTTGTTGGCAAACTAATGTCTCTGCTTTTTAATATGCTGTCTAGGTTGGTCACAGCTTTTCTTCCAAGGAGCAACTGTCTTAACTTCATGCTTGCAGCCACCATCTGCACCAAGAAAATAAAGTCTGTCACTGTTTCCATTGTTTTCCCATATATTTGCCATGAAGTGATGGGACAGATGCTATGATCTCAGTTTTCTGAATGTTGGGCTTTAAGCCAACTTTTTCACTCTCCTCTTTCACTTTCATCAAGAAGCTCTTTAGTTCTTCGCTTTCTGCCATAAGGGTGGTGTCATCTGCATATCTGACGTTATTGATATTTCTCCCTGCAGTCTTGATTCCAGCTTGTGCTTCATCCAGCCCAATGTTTCTCATGATGTACTCTGCATATAATTTAAATAAACAGGGTGACAGTATACAGCCTTGATGTACTCCTTTTCCTATTTGAACCAGTTTTTTGTTCCATGTCCAGTTCTAACTGATGGTTCCTGACCTGCATACAGATTTCTCAAGAGGCAGGTCAGGTGGTCTGGTATTCCCATCTCTTACAGAATTTTTCACCAGTTTTCATTGGTGATCCACACAGTCAAAGGCTTTTTGGCATAGTCAAAAGAGCAGAAGCAGATGTTTTTCTGGAACTCTCTTACTTTTTCAATGATCCAATGGATGCTGTCAATTTGATCTCTGGTTCCACTGCCTTTTCTAAAATCAGCTTGAACATCTGAAGTTCACGGTTCACGTATTGCTGAAGCCTGGCTTGGAGAATTTTGAGCATTACTTTGCTATCCTGTGAGATAAGTGCAATTGTGCAGTAGTTTGAACATTTGTTGGCATTGCCTTTCTTTGGGATTGGAATGAAAACTGACCTTTTCCAGTCCTGTGGCCACTGCTGAGTTTTCCAAATTTGCTGGCATATTGAGTGCAGCACTTTCACACCATCATCTTTCCGGATTTGGAATAGCTCAACTGGGATTCCATCACCTCCACTAGCTTTGTTGCTAGTGATGCTTCCTGCTGCTGCTGCTGCTAAGTCGCTTCAGTTGTGTCCGACTCTGTGTGACACCACAGACAGCAGGCCACCAGGCTCCCCTGTCCCTGGGATTCTCCAGGCAAGAACACTGGAGTGGGCTGCCATTTCCTTCTCCAATGCATGAAGTGAAAAGTGAAAGTGAAGTCACTCAGCTGTATTCAACTCTTAGCGACCCCATGGACTGCAGCCCATCAGGCTCCTCCGTGCGTGGGATTTTCTAGGCAAGAGTTCTGGAGTTGGTTGCCATTGCCTTCCAAGTGATGCTTCCTAAGGCCCATTTGACTTTAAATTCCAGGATGTCTGGCTCTAGGTGAGGGATCACACCATAGTGTTTATCTTGGTCGTGAAGATCTTTTTTGTACAGTTCTTCTGTGTATTCTTGCCACCTCTTCTTAAT
>SJYA01017468.1:0-10352 GCA_006410615.1 Neotragus moschatus
TCTGGGAGTTGGTGATGGACAGGGAGGCCTGGCAGGCTGCAATTCATGGGGTCACAAAGAGTCGGACATGATTGAACTGAACTGAAGAAAACGTGATGCCACAAGGGGGACACTGCTGGAAACCTGCTCTAGTGGTAGAGCCAACCGTTCATAAAAGAAGCATCTCCTGGAGAATGGGTTCTGGAGAACAGGTGTGTTTGTGGAGCATTTGTAGCCTCAGTGGACACATGCACAGCCCCCCACTTACTAACCCCAGAGACTCCTGAAGTGGGAACACATCCTCAGTGCTCTGACAGCTCGCAGGCGCAGATAAATTCAGATGTTTGTCCAGAGTCACTCAGGTAAACAAGATGAGATTCAGACCTAATGAGTAAGTAAGATGTGGCTGTGGCCTCAGGGAGGATTTATAACCTCAAGGACACCGGTCAGCACTGAAATAATGCTGGTCACTGTGTGTCCTTGAAATCAGAGTGGCCAGCCAGGTGTTACCATTTGGGTCAGAAAGTTCCAGGAAGTTCCCTAGTGTCGGAGAAATAGTCCCCACACCGACCATTGTGGAGTCTGTGCCCCAAAAGCCCCCTTGGGGAGAGTGCTTGATAATGGGAAGGGGGTGTATAGGGTTCCTAGTTTGATACCTCTTCCCAGGCTGAGGAATCTTTTTAATTGAAGTGTAGTTGACTTACAATGTTGTGTTAGTTTCAGGTATGCAGTGAATTATCAGTGGATGATTAATGGATTATTATTGATAATTAATAATTATAAATAATCAGTTATCAATGATTCAATTATCTCTCTCTCTTCTTTTTCAGATTATTTTCCATTGTAGATTATTAAAAGATATTGAATATTGTTTCCTGTGTTGCACTGTAAATCCTTGTTGCTTGTCTATTTTATGTGTAGAAGTGTGTGTCTGTTAATCCCATGCTTCTAATTTATCCCTCCCCACTCTCTTTCTCCTTTGGTAGCTATACATTTGTTTTCTGTTTGTGAGTCTGTTTCTGCTTTGTGTATAGGTACATTTGTATTATTTTTTTGATTCCACATATAAACGATACCATATGATATTAGTCTTTGTATGACTTACTTAGTATGACATTCTCTAGGTCCATCCATGTTGCTGCAAATGGCAGTATTTTATTCTTTTTATAACTGAGTAATATTTCATTGTGTGTATCTACAACATCTTCTTAAATCACCTCTTGCTGGGCATTTGGGCTGTTTCCACAGCTTGGATATTGTAAATAGTGCTGCTGTGAACACTGGGGCACATGTTTCTTTTCAAATTAGAGCTTTAATACTTTCTGTCCAGGAGTGGGATTGCTGGATCATATGGCCACTCTATTTTTAGTTTTTAGAGAAACCTCCATACTATTCTTTGTAGTGGCTTTTCCAGTTTACATCTCTACCAACAGTGCAAGACGGTTCCCTTTTCTCTACCTCCTCTCCAGCATTTGTTATTTGTAGCCATTTTGATGATGGTCATTCTGACTGGTGAGATGTGATACCTCACTGGAGTTTTGACTTGCATCTCTTTAAATATTAGCAGTGTTGAATATATTTTCATGTACCCGTTGGCCATCTGTATGTCTTATTTGGAGTAATGTCAATTTAGGTCTTCTGACCATTTTTTAAATTGTTTTTTTTTTTTTGATATTTAGATATATGAGCTTTTGTATAGTTGGGAAATTAACCTATTGTCAGTCACATTTTTTCAAATATTTTCTGGGGAGTCTTTTTCTTTTCTTTCTTTTTCCTCCTCTTCTTCTCTTCCTCCTTCTTTTTAAACAAATAAATTACTTAGGTTTTACTTTACTTGTCATCTTTGATATATTTTTGTCAGCAAGCATGTATTACCAAGAGTCTGCCTATTACTGAACTACTGTAAAGATTTAGAGCTTTGGGAACTTGAAGTTCTGTGGATGACTGTGAGATCCTCCCTCTTGGAGTGAAGAGAACCCTGGACAGGATTGAGAAGATGAGGCCAAGAAAGAACCACTAAGGGGACCTGTGGAGGCAGGAGGGCTTCCCTGGGAGCTCAGATGGCAAAGAAGTCCCCTGCAATGCAGGAGACCTTGGTTCGATCCCTGGGTCGGGAAGATTCCCTGGAGAAGGGATAGGCTACTCACTCCAGTGTTCATGGTCTTCCCTGGTGGCTCAGATGGTAAAGAATCTGCCTGCAATAGGGGAGACCTGGGTTTGATCCCTGGGTTGGGAAGATCCCCTAGAGAAGGAAATGGCAACCCACTCCAGTATTCTTGCCTGGAGAATCCCCATGGACAGAAGAGACTGGTGGGCTACCCTCCGTGGGGTCCCAAAGAGTCAGACACGACTGAGTGACTGAGCACAGCATGGCATGGGGGAGGCAGGAAATGATATTAGAAATGGGAAATGGGGCTGGGAAGAGGGGCTAAGAGCAAACAGAAGGGCAACACTTATTGGGTGTGTTTGTTTATCTAATAACACAGAACTCACGTCCATTTTACAGATGAGTAAACTAAGGCAAATGACAGTTAATACCGTGCAGAACTGTCACCTGAACCTGACGCCAGTGCCCTACGTCCTTCCATGGTATCTGGTGGTCTCTCAGAAACCACGGTCTTGATTCTCACCAGACCCCCACCACTTCTCTTCTCTAAACAGTTTCCCTCAAATTCAGGAACAGGTGTGTGCCTTTTGGGCAATTCTGAAATCAGCCATCGGGTGGGGATACTATTTGACTGTGGCTCAGACTGCCTCCCCTGGGAGGATGGGAGTGGTGAAGTCTGTTGGGATTGCCCTGCGCTGGGTGGTTTTCACCATATTTACTTAGTTCTTCCAACAACCCTGAGAAATAGATATTATCTTATTTTCTAGAGAAGGATGTTGAGGATCTTCCCACAATTATCCAGCTTGTGGTATCAGCAGGAATGGAATCAGTGTGTGTCTGTCTGTAAAGTCCTGCCTCCCAGCAGGGTGGGCTCCCAAAGACAAAGTTGTTCTGTACTCTCAGGATACATAGCCTGGTGGGCAGGGTGAGGAGGGGTAGCCCACTTGAGCCTGGGCTGGGGTGTCTAGTGAAGGAGAAGGGTAGATGAGGTCAGTTTGGTTACTGAAGGGAAAGTTAGGTGAAATAGAGTTAAAATCACTCCTGTAAAAGACACATGCACCAAGTGTTCATTGCAGCACTGTTTACAATAGGTAAGCCAAGGGGAAGGGATAGTTAGGAACTTTGGGAAGGTCATGTACACACTGCAGTATTTTAAACGGATAATTAGCAAAGACCTATTGTATAGCACAGGGAATTCTGCTCAATATTATGTGCCAGTTTGGATGGAAGGGGAGTTTGGGGAAGAATGGATACATATATGTGTATGGCTGTTCTCACAAAACTTTGCTGAAACTACCACAACATTGTTAATCAGCTACACCCCAATACAAAATGTTTTTGGTGTTAAAAAATTAAAAGTTAAAAAAAGAGCAAGAGAAACCTCTTCTGTGACCCCTAGGATGCTGCTGTGGTGCAGACCCATGGACCATCCTTGGGAAGTCGTCCTCCTGCCTTGGGGGAGGCTGCCTTTTCCTCCTGGTAAACAGTTGTTTGTGTTTTCAGGCAATGCTTCATGAAAATGTGTCTGTAGACTGAAATGTTAGATTCCCCCCAGACAGTGATGTGCTAGAAACACCTGGAGCTGGCTTGTGAGAGCTGGTTTTATGCGTCTTTTCCCGAGTCTGTGCTCGGTGTCAGCGTGCTGGTGGTTTGGAATGAGCCACAGAGAGGGGTATCCACACCACTGGGATTGACAAATGCTAGAGACCAGGGTCTTTTCTTCCTGAAGAGCCAGCTGATAAACAGTTCCTGGCACAGCCCTGCTGCCAGGGAAGATGGGTGGGAGCCACGAGATGGACCACTGGACCCACAGGAATCCGTGGATTTACAGCTTCCATCTCAAGCTCACGCCAAGCCTTCAGTTTGTGAAGAGAGTAGATTTTCCCAGAGTGGCATTGCTGCGCAATTGAAATGGCTATTCTCCTGTCTTTGTTTTACTGTTACTGAGGGAAAATCACTGAGTATGGAACATGTATAAGCTGTGTCTCCACTGGGAGCAAGATGGTGGACATGGACTGTAAACATTTGCTGAGTGCAAACCGATCACGGCTGCCATGTGCTGCTTAGCTGAAAGCTGCTTGTCTTATTTAAGAGCATGTGTGACACCCCAGCATCTTCATAGGAGGGATGGGACAAGGCTGAGTCAACAGGACACCTGCTCGCAGTGCTAGCTTTGACTCACACCAGCCTGAGAGTTGGCTGACTTCTTTGCTCCTGTAGTTCACATGAAGTCCTCCCCCCACCCCTCCCTGGCCCCAGTTCCTCAGAATGTGACTGCACTTGGAGCCAGGGCCTTCAGCAGAGCAATTAAGATAAAATGAGATATGGATGTGAGAGTTGGACTATAAAGAAAGCTGGGTGCCGAAGAATTGATGCTTTTGAACTGTGGTGTTGGAAAAGACTCTTGAGAGTCCCTTGCACTGTGAGGAGGTCCAACCAATCCATCCTAAAGGAGATCAGTCCTGAATATTCATTGGAAGGACTGATGCTGAAGCTGAAACTCCAATACTTTGGCCACCTGATGCGAAGAATTGACTTATTAGAAAAGACCCTGATGCTGGGAAAGATTGAAGGTGGGAGAAGGGGACAACCTATAGGATGAGATGGCTGGATGGCATCACCGACTCATTGGACGTGAGTTTGAGTGAGCTCTGGGAGTTGCTGATGGACAGGGAAGCCTGGCGTGTTGCAATCTATGGGGTTGAAGAGTTGGACATGACTGAGTGACTGAACTTAACTAAACTGAGGTCATAAGAATGGGCCCTAATACAATATGACTGATGTCCTTACAGGGAAAAGATATTGGACACAGACATTTACAATGGGAAGACTGTGGAAAGACACATGGAGAAGAAGCCCAACAACCAGACAAGGACAGAATCCTCAGAAGACATGAAACCCTGTGGATACCTCATCTCAGACTCCCAGAATCCAGAACTGTGTGAGAAAATATCTGCTGCTAGGGAAGCCTCCCAGTCTGAGTGCTTTGTTAGGGCAGTCCTAGAAAAGGATTATACTGAGAGTGGGGCCTGCTTGCCCCTCCTGTTCACAGGCCTGGGCATAAGAAGAGGGTGGGTAGACAAGATCCACTGATTCCTGGTTATATCACAAATAACCAACAGCTTGCTCAAGTGCTGTGGGAGTCCAGTGCAGAGAGCACCTAAGTCATCTGGGGCAGGATGGGGCAGGGTTCCAGGGGGCCATCTGAGCTGCATCTGGAAGGGTTGGTGGGAGTTTGGCAGGGGTGGGAGGGAAGGATCTTACTCCAGGGAGGGGCAGCAGGTCTGCAGGCTGGAGGCTGATGATGGGAGTTCTTTCTTAGGACCATAAGAAATGCGGTGTGACCTCGAAAATGGGGAGGTTTTCCTGTTACCAGCTCACGCTGGGCCTCTCCCTCTTCTCTGTAGTCCCAATGGGAGGGTCTCAAAGGTCTGTGGGCACAGTTTTAGGAACTCTGAATTGGGGATCTGCAGAGCTCACCTCCCTCCCTGTGGGGTGTTTGGTGTGACATGGGCCCCTGGGGTGAGAGGAAGGTTGTGCTGGCTGTTGTGGTCTGTCTTCCCCTCTCTGGATGGAAGAGAGATGCTGAGAATATGTCCAGCCAAGAATCAGAAGGAAAATCTTATAAAGGAAGCCCAGAAGAAGGGGCCTAGGTTTGTGGTTGGGATAAAGTTAGATGGGAGTGGTACATGGGAGCTGGACACAAGCACGGGGGTGAGTGCAGTTTCTCCATGGGGGTGGAGGGGCTTCTCCAGGCTTAGAAGGTAATGTACTTGGTGTGACTGATGGGATGGATGTTAAGACTAAGATGAAGAGACTCTATGAAAGCTGGATCATGAGACTCTCTAGGAGGACATTTCACTGCCCTAGGGTGTAGGGCAGGTCCACCAGCCTGCAGCTCACAGACAGTGAGGGTCCCTGGGCCCTGCTGGGAGACCAACCAGCTGAGGCTTCACAGGCCAGCAGGCTCTGCAGGTCTGGGTTGTGGCTGGAGGTGCTGGCCTGTTTGTGACTCACTGAGTGCACAGGAAGGTGACTGCGGTTGGACAAGGGCTGCATTGGGGACCCAGAGCATGCCGACATGCAGCCACAGGCCTTAGCTTTTCCGCCTGTGGTGGTGTGATGGAGGCAAAAGGCTGCCTGGGACAGGCCTGGCCTTCCTCCCCATCGTGTGGCTTCTCAAGGTCTGAAACCCTCTTGTGGGGGGATGGGGGGCTTCACTGCACCGAGAGGGACCTGAATCTGAAAAGGCTGTTGGTCTGAAAGGGCGGGGATCTGGTCTGAGGCCTGGTTTTGGCATATGCTGACTTTCTACACCTTGGGTTAGCAAATAAGCTATATACATCCTTAGTTTCCTCATCTGTCTAATGGGAAGGCAATCATGGTACATACTGGCCTCTTGCAGGTGAAAAGTGCCTTTGCACTGGAAAGTACTAGCCAAGTGGGGGACGTTGGTGATGGTTTAGCTCCATCAGGGGAAGTGTCTGTCGTGTAGATTCAGCAGGAAGAGGTGAAGCCGTGCCCCACTTATCAAGGGTCAGACTTCTCCCTCCTTAACTCTAAAACTAATGCAGGCCATGGGTCCAATGTCATTGCCATGGGCACACAGACCTTTCATGCACTAGTATGGTTCCTGGTAGGGTGCTCAGCCTTTCAAAGAGAGATATTTCTCTTTTTTTTTTGACTGGAACTAACTTATTTTATTTTTAATTTTTAAAAACTTTTTATTTTGTACTGGGGTATAACCTTTTAACAATGTTGTGATAGTTTCCGGTGAATAGCCAAGGGACTCTGTCATACATATACATGTATCCATTCTCCTGCAAACTCCCCTCCCATCCAGGCTGCCATGTAACATCAAGCAGAGTTCCCTGTGCCCTTCCGTAGGTCCTTGTTGGCTATCCACTTTAAATACAGCAGAGTGTATTGCTCCATTGCAAACTCCCTAACTCTCCCTTCCCGCCGTCCCTCCCACTGGCAGTCATGTTTGTTCTCTGAGTCTGTGAGTCTCTTTCTATTTTGTAAGTTCATCTGTGTCATTTCATTTTTAAGAATCCACATATAAGGAATGTCCTATGATATTTCCCCTCCTCTGTCGGACTTACTTCACCCAGAAGAGAGATACTTCTTAATTGTCTCGTACAGAGCCAAGCAATTGTTTCACGTTTTTTGGTAGCACAGTAAACCATATTCCAGATTTATTATAAAAAGTACCTTACAAGCAAGACATGTAAAAAGTTAAACTAAAGTACCATATATAGCAGATTCTTCAGTGACTATCCTGAGACCATGCTTATATTTAGCATTTTATCTCCGCTCCATAAGTGTGTGTTGAGTTGAAGAGACAGAAGTCACTGTCAGGAGTGTCCCCATCTTCCCAGCTCCTCTGTGTCACCCCGACCCTTTTGGGGGCCTGTGAAGGGAAGCTCTGAGCCCAGGCCACAGAGATCATGTTTCCTTTAGAATGAGCTTTGTCCTGGGGTCTTTCTTTGGAAAGGCCAGAGTTGTCCCGGCTCTTCAGGTCAGCTTTGAGCCTAGGACCTGATGATTGAGCTGGAGAGTGGAGAAGGTGCGGGAAAGAGGCTGCCTGAACAGCCTGAGTGTGACCCCGGCAGCCAGACCTATGTCATATGCAGCTGTGGCTGTGCTCCTGGCACAGAACAGTCCTTAGTGCTTGTGAGCGGTGAGTATTCCTGCTTTCGGGTCACTTCCTCACTGCTTTCTGCCTCTCCTGGGCTCCTGGTCTGCATTACCAAGCCCTGGTGGCCCTGTAGGTCCCTTATGCTCAGGTCCCCAGACTGCGCTCCCCTTCCTGCCCAGAGTCACTGAGGCCC
Source organism: Neotragus moschatus (assembly GCA_006410615.1). Classification (NCBI taxonomy): domain Eukaryota; kingdom Metazoa; phylum Chordata; class Mammalia; order Artiodactyla; family Bovidae; genus Neotragus; species Neotragus moschatus. The sequence goes on from SJYA01017468.1 coordinate 7,921, forward strand.
AGAACACTCTCCTTGGACACTGGATACCTTCTTGCCTTAACCCCTCACACTCAGTCCTTTGCCGAGTGATTCTACTGCAGCTGTGTCTCTCTGTCCTGTCATCTCTACCCCCTTCTCTTGCCTGAATTTTACAATGTCTCCTCTCTGGCCCTGTGCTCCCAGTGTCTCCCAATAGGTGATGCTGCCCTGATCAGACCTCCTAAAGCATCCTCTGATCCTATCTCACCTCTGTTCAAAGATCTTCACTGATTTCCAGTTAGCCGCAGAATTTATTTTAGATGCCTCAGCCTGGCATTCATCATCTGCAGCCCTACTACCTACAGTGTGGTTCTCAGACCTGCAGCTTCAGCATCACCCTGGATCTTGTGAGAAATGCAGACTCTCAGGCCTCCTAGAGCTACTAAGTCAGGATCTGCTCTTTAACAAGATTGCCAGGTGAATTGTGTGCACATTCAAGTTGGACAAGTGCTGCTTTATAGTTTTATTAGTTTCTTTTTAATATTGGGTTGATTACAATGTTCATTTGGGTTTTTCCATACCATCTTACTTTTTGGCCAGTCTAGTATATAGAGCTTGGACTTCCCAGGTGGTGCTAGTGGTAAAGTGCCTGCCTGCTAATGCAGGAGACAAAAGAGACCTGAGTTCAATCCCTGGTTCAGGAAGATCCCCTGAAGAAGGAAATGGCAACTCACTCCAGTATTCTTGCCTGGAGAATCCCATGGACAGAGGAGCCTGGTGGGCTGTAGTCCAATGGGTTGCAAAGAGTCAGACATGACTAAAGTGACTCAGCACTAGTATATATAATCAGATACTACACACACACACACACACACACACACACACACAGCATGCATACACGTGTGATCAAGTTACTCATGCATATGGTTTTAAAAAGCATACTGAAAACTCTCAGCACCATGCTGGCCCCAATTCCTCTCCCCAGAGGCAACCAATTCTATTATTTCTGGTTTTAGTTTTTCTCTGATTACTTCTGTGTCTCTAGGTAATACTTCTAAGGGTATTTCTGGAATTTTCAAACTGAATCATTGCCTAATGACTTCTTGTTAATCTATGGGAGATTTACTCACTGAGTCCCCCTCCTCTCCAACCTGCCTCCTGTTCTGCCTGTCAGTGGGTGGAATTGATCNCACTTGACTTCACATTCCAGGATGTCTGGCTCTAGGTGAGTGATCACACCATCGTGATTATCTTAGTCAAAATGTAAGACTGTCCTTAGAAATATAAAGCAGTTGGGGATAGATACTCACTAATTCATTTACCAATTCATTTCTGGATTTTAAACTTGAGCCACTTTGGACAGAGGAGTCTGGAAGGCTGCAATCCATAAGGTCGCACAGAGTCAGACACAACGGAAGCAACTTAGCACACACGCACGGAAGCTTGTTTACAGTGAAACAAAGATGTGAACGTTCATCAGTGGTGCACTTGCCTGAACAAATGCTGGATTCTTCACTCACCAGAAAGAAATGCCATTAAATGTAAGCAAATGCATAAATGGAGTACATTTTATTATGTGGCTAGAGTACAGGAACAACCAGATCACAGAACAAGAAAAGAAATTATTTCACACATGAAATAGGAAAAAACATGAGGTTTATTAGTCAGCTCAGACTGCCATTAAAAAATAACCACAGACAGGGTAGTTAAAACAACAGCAATCTATTTTCTCACACTGAGGAGGCCAGAATTTCAAAATAAAGGTACCATCAGGGTTGGTTTCTGGTAAGTCCTCTCTTCCCAATTTCTAGATGGACACCTTCTTAATGCCTCCTCACATAACTTCTTCCCCATTCACGCACAGAGCAAGAGGGAGACGGGGACAGAGAGACAGACAGACAGAAACAGCAAGCTCTACTTTTTTTCCCTAGGGGATTCTGTTTCTACTTGAAAATTCAGTAGTTTCTTTCATAGTAATTTTGTTTGACTTTTTATGGAGATACACAGGCTCAGTCACTCAGTCGTGTCCAATTCTCTGCGACCCCTTGGACTGTAGCCTGCCAGGCTCCTTTGTCCATGGGATTCCACAGGCAAGAATACTGAAGTGGGTTGCCATTTCTTACTTCAGCGGATCTTCCCGACCCAGGGATCGAACTTGTGTCTCCTGTCTCCAGCATTTGTAGGCAGATTCTTTACCACTGCATCACCTGGGAAGCCCTTTATGGAGGTATAGATGATGTGTGATATTATATAAGTTTCAGATATACAAAATACTCACAATTCTTAAAAGGTACATTCTATCTATAGTTCTTATAAAATACTGGCTGGCACTCCTAACCACTAGCTTGTTCTCGATATCTATGAGTCTGTTTCTTTTGGCTCTTTTGACTTCAGATAACCTGCATTATCTCCTCAAAGGTCCTTGCTCTACATGCAGTTACACTGGGGATCGAGGCTTCAATATATGAAGTTGG
>SJYA01017511.1:0-16210 GCA_006410615.1 Neotragus moschatus
CAAAGGCATGAGCACAGGCGCTCACGTCACCCTTCCCCACGTGTGCTCTGTGGGCAGTGCTCAGTCCCAACTATCTGTGTGCTGGCGACTGGCACACAGTGGGCACCAGGTCAGTGTGCCGGGCCAGGTGCTGCCTCTGGCGGAAGCTTGTTCAGTAAACGGTGGAGGAATGAGTAATAAGAGGGAGAAAAGGAAATAAGGTAAAGAGGTTGACCTGCCAGACTGAGAAGCTGGTCTCCTGGGAGCCAAGAGGCAGAAGCACGGCCTGAGGAACCGGCAGGGGACTCCCCGACACAGACCGAGTTTAACATTCACACCAGTCAGTTACTGACAGAGGGGCAGCAAACACAGGGACAGTGGCCACTCCAGATAAAAGGCAAAAGAAGTCACAATCCAGTGACAAACTGTGCCAGCAGCAGCAAGATGCCCACCCTTCTTTAGAAGCGAGGGCCAATTCCCCCTCTGATTGAGACCTGCACAAACTGGCCTACCTTGTGCATGACGATCTTCCTCTGGGCTGGCTCTGCCACATCGATCATCTTCTGGACCACGTAGTTGGCGTACTGGTCCTTCATCATGGTGTATAAGGCACTGTGGGGACCATCGTTCATGGTGCACACCTCGTCGATAAGCACAGCGCGCTCTGTACGGGAGGCGTGAGTGACACACTTCTCCACAACATTGCTGTAAGGAGACAAATCCAGGGCCAAACCTTAGAAGGACCTCATTAGGCAGTGCTTATCTGGCCTGGGCTCTGACCTCAAGGTCAGCAGCAAATGAGGCTTCTTGGAAGATTAATTCCTCATCTGTTTGGCTCTATGAGACCCTATTTTTGCCATCTGTGATCTCCAATGTCAACAATGGCCAAGCACAGGTCATGGAGGGTACCAGACCCAACCATCTAACAGGGGAGGGTAAACCCAGATAAATAAAGGTTCATACAACTGGTTATGAACTGAAAATAGGTAATGAACATAATTTCAACAGGCATCAACGTCTATTAATTCTCTCCTCACCTCTGTGAGCTTAATGGGGCCAAGAACAAGTTTCTCTCACATCTAGATCCCTAGGGCCATGCCCAGAGCTGGGCACTTAAGAGAGGCCCTACAGACTTGCTGAGTGAAGGCAGACACAAGGAGAAACCACAGTTGTCAGTCAACTACTTCACACTGTCTCTTAAGAACAAGAAGGACCCCCAGGTGTGTCCGCATTTCTAAACACTTCACAGATGTCTCAACCTCGGAAAGGAAAAAAAAAAAAGAAATGCGGTTACTTTAAATCAGAGTTCCTCTACAATCCAGAGGGACTGACTGCAGAGGCTGATTAAATCACATCCAGCCATGCTAAAGGGCGCGCCTCACCCAGGAGTGAGTGATTACTCATGAATGCTTGCTTCTGTGCGTCAGCAGTACTCTGCTTCTGTGCCCCTGTGGGTATAAGGAAGTTGTGTGATGTCTAAGAACAAGAACAGTACTTATTCTTTGTATTTGTATTACTGGAGCCAATACTTGGCAAAGAGAACATCTGTAAGTAGGCGGCTGAACACTCTGCAACGGCTTCATGACTAGAGGAAGAGCTGCTCTGGATCACAGAAAACTCAAGTAGAAAAGGAACTTTCAAATCTAGCTAATGCAGAAACCTCTTTTCTGACCATTCTGAAAGATGCCCATTTAGCCTCTGCATGAGAATTTCCAATGATTTGGAAGCAATTCTGGGGCAACCAACCATGCGAATGAATGGTTCTCTTAAACATTCTTTATATACTAAAATAAATGTGCTTCCCTGAAATCTCACCCATTTGCCTTAATTTTGCCTTCACCGGCTGAAAACAGGATGTCTATACCTATTCTAGGAACACCAGAAGGCAAGAGAGAGTGCCTTCTTTCAAAGGCCAGCCCTATATAATTGAACAGTCATCACAAATAGCCACCACCAAGTCCCTACTCCAGGCCCCTACCCCAATCCCTACTTTGATTTTTAAATCAAAAGAGAGGGTGCTGGTTCCACATCACTCTGAAAGGCCCCTCGCCATGTTATCTAGTTCAGCATACTGAGCCTTTATTGCGTACGTGCTTTTATTTAGAAAACAAAATCCTCACGCTAACATGTTCAAGAACTACTACCATGCTACCAGACATTTCTTCAATCTTTCTTAAGATAGAGTAAATCAAATCTGATAATCACATGTAAGCCTCAAACAGCCTCTCCCTTCTGATACAGCAGCAGCAGTATGCGAAAACTTTTCCCCTCACGTTCCTCCCACAGCACTCTGCAATTCTAGCATGAACTGAAGGTGTGGCGTGGGAAAGTGAATCTCCTAATAGACACTGGCTTCTCCCTTAGCAGAAAAGGGAGTTAGGACATTACTAAGCCAGTCACGATATCTAAATGTTCAAGCAAAGAATCATCAGTTTTTAGAACTGCCAGGCTGAGCTGCCCTTTCATCCACCCAAGACCAGAGTGGTCAGATTTAGAACAGAATTTTCTACTAAGCTAGGCTGGCAACAGGACACTCACTCTTCTCGGTAGAAGACTGATTCCTTGACAGTAACCTGTCTTTCAAGAAAGTAATTAAGGTCTGCTATCACACTTGATAGGATCACTCACTCATCAGGATCCCACCTGGGCAAAGCCTCCCTGACACCTTAACACACAATCCATATTGTTCCAGCCTTTAAAGTTTATTCTAGTATTTCTGAAACTGTGATTCTTAAATTGACTGTGGGTGATAAACTCAACTTAGTGGTTTGAGACTAGCTTTGTTTGCTTGTTTCTTAATGAAACAGAGCAGTCAGCATCAACGAATCGCGGGCGATCTTCCGTTACGTGCGCATGCACGTGCCTGTGCATGCAAAGCTGATGAAACTGTACTCTGTGTTCTGGTCACCATCGAAAATGCCATACGGTCACTGACTTGCTAAATTGGTTTGCTTTTATTCAATTTTCAAATATACTGGCTCTTTTGTTATCTTTAATTTACTGTTAAAGCCATATAGCCAATTTTATTTCAGATGTCATACTTTTCTACTCTAAAACTTCCCTGTTAATTCTTTCTGTAATAAAGCTTCTAATTCTCTGCTGTTGCTAAGTCGCTTGTCGTGTCTGACTCTGTGTGACCCCATAGACAGCAGTCCAGGGGGGTCTGCCGTCCCTGGGATTCTCCAGGCAAGAACACTGGAGTGGGTTGCCATTTCCTTCTCCAATGCATGAAAGTGAAAAGTGAAACTGAAGTTGCTCAGTCATGTCCAACTCTTCACGACCGCATGCACTGCAGCCCACCAGGCTCCTCCGCCCCTGGGATTCTCCAGGCAGGAGCGCTGGAATGGGGCGCCATCGCCTTCTCTAATTCTCTACTAACATTCATCTTTTCATTTCACTATATGCACATTTTCCTTTACATTTCTGAGTATAATTTAAATACTTTATAATACTTTCAGTACCTTAAAATACAGTATTTTAAAATACCAATTACTTATATAAAATTTGTAAAATGTACAATTTATAAAATTATAAAATTTATACTCATATAATTATGTTTCATAATTTTAATACAAGCTTTTATTAATTTTAATTTTTAAAGTAATAGTTTTTACATAATTATAAAATTATATACTTTATAAAATATTTTATAATCTTTCTCTGCTAACTCCAATATCTGGGTGGTACTGAACTATATTCACTGGGGATTTTTCAATTTTCATTTTTTCTTCTTGAGTATAGGTCACATTTTTCTGTTATCTAGACATGACAAATGATGCACTGTATACCCTGAGTTCTGTCCATTCCTAAGAGTATTACTCTCCTAACCCCTTTTTTGGGCATGCAGTATCTTTGCTGAAAGCAAACTGCAACCCTCTCCCATGCAGTAAGCAGCAGACGAAACCTCCACTAAATTCTTTCAGCCTTGGTAGGGTTGCCTCGAGTTCATCCTATGCAGTGTGGTTCAGGAGTGAACCAGATGCTTGGAAAGTTTAAATTTAGGCTTCCTGCTCCTCCCTTGTTCTCTTCCTTTCCAGAATTTCTCCCCTGTCACTCTGCCATTGCCTTCTCAGAGCACCAGCCATTTTCTATCCCAACTTGGCCTACAGATTAAAACATTTCTAATTATAGTCAACAACACCTCTTATAAATTTCAAAGTTACTAACAGACTAGTTCTCAACACAAAAATAATAATTATGTGACATGGTAACAGCTAAAGTTACTGTAGGAATATTATAATATATAAATGTATCAAAGCAGCAGGTTGTACACTTAAAACTTGCACAATGTTACGTGTCAATTATGTATCTCCCGACTCTCCCAAAAAAGGAGGTGTGGGAGGAGGAGAAGGAAATTTTCCCAATGCAGTGAACCTTCTTTCAAGTATCAACAACCTCCTCTACTCACTTCTGGTTATCGCGGTGCTCCTGGTCACCATCTAATGTCTGCAGGTAGTTTCTGGCATTTTGTCAACAACTTATTAGTTGTTATACATGAGAGAATCAGGCCCCAAATAGCTACTTACTCATTATCAGACCACAACCCTAATACTTAACTATACAAGAGTGAGACATTAAATACACTGAAGACAGTAAATAGGACTGTGACCCCAAAAAGAGACCCTAAGAGGTTCTGTCTTCTAGTCTCCTGATCCTAGCAAAAGTCCATAAAAACCAATACAAGGTCTAGGAGATGATCCTAATGTGGTTAGGGCATTGAGACACTGGATCTGGGGTGCTTTTATTTTTTGTCTCTATTTTCCATGCTGTAATAAGATTTCATAAATTAAAAGTGAACAGTTTAAAAACATCAAGGCTGTATGAGTCACATCTGCCTTGCAATTTACTTTAAAAACAAGAGAAGAAAAATACTCCAAAAAATACAGAGAACTTTGTCATGCGTCAGGTAAGATACATAGACTCAACTCAGAAGATCAGATCGTTAACCCACTGGAGGGCCATCAACTTCTTCTTTAATCTCTGCTACTTATAAGTTACCTAAAACATCTTTCACAACCTGGGAATAACTAATACATTTAATTATTGGGCTGATATGATATGAAGACTTGAAAAGAGATTTTCAAGAATATGAAGGCCTTATACAAAGATATGGTTACCTTCCTTTTAACTCCAGTATCAATGAGGAAACCAAGTAAAGAACATTTCACAATTCCAAAAAAGTAAATTCATGAAATACCCAGTTTACCAAAGTACAAAATGTACGTGCTTTAGAAACAAATTCCCCAGATTTCAACGTGGCTCACTCTAGGGAGTAAGGAGCCAACTAGGAGACGTCTTATGTTTCATATTTTGCAGTAGAACTCAATAGCTACATATTACTTTAAGGGAAATAAACATTAAAAAGAAGAAGAANTCTGATTGAGACCTGCACAAACTGGCCTACCTTGTGCATGACGATCTTCCTCTGGGCTGGCTCTGCCACATCGATCATCTTCTGGACCACGTAGTTGGCGTACTGGTCCTTCATCATGGTGTATAAGGCACTGTGGGGACCATCGTTCATGGTGCACACCTCGTCGATAAGCACAGCGCGCTCTGTACGGGAGGCGTGAGTGACACACTTCTCCACAACATTGCTGTAAGGAGACAAATCCAGGGCCAAACCTTAGAAGGACCTCATTAGGCAGTGCTTATCTGGCCTGGGCTCTGACCTCAAGGTCAGCAGCAAATGAGGCTTCTTGGAAGATTAATTCCTCATCTGTTTGGCTCTATGAGACCCTATTTTTGCCATCTGTGATCTCCAATGTCAACAATGGCCAAGCACAGGTCATGGAGGGTACCAGACCCAACCATCTAACAGGGGAGGGTAAACCCAGATAAATAAAGGTTCATACAACTGGTTATGAACTGAAAATAGGTAATGAACATAATTTCAACAGGCATCAACGTCTATTAATTCTCTCCTCACCTCTGTGAGCTTAATGGGGCCAAGAACAAGTTTCTCTCACATCTAGATCCCTAGGGCCATGCCCAGAGCTGGGCACTTAAGAGAGGCCCTACAGACTTGCTGAGTGAAGGCAGACACAAGGAGAAACCACAGTTGTCAGTCAACTACTTCACACTGTCTCTTAAGAACAAGAAGGACCCCCAGGTGTGTCCGCATTTCTAAACACTTCACAGATGTCTCAACCTCGGAAAGGAAAAAAAAAAAAGAAATGCGGTTACTTTAAATCAGAGTTCCTCTACAATCCAGAGGGACTGACTGCAGAGGCTGATTAAATCACATCCAGCCATGCTAAAGGGCGCGCCTCACCCAGGAGTGAGTGATTACTCATGAATGCTTGCTTCTGTGCGTCAGCAGTACTCTGCTTCTGTGCCCCTGTGGGTATAAGGAAGTTGTGTGATGTCTAAGAACAAGAACAGTACTTATTCTTTGTATTTGTATTACTGGAGCCAATACTTGGCAAAGAGAACATCTGTAAGTAGGCGGCTGAACACTCTGCAACGGCTTCATGACTAGAGGAAGAGCTGCTCTGGATCACAGAAAACTCAAGTAGAAAAGGAACTTTCAAATCTAGCTAATGCAGAAACCTCTTTTCTGACCATTCTGAAAGATGCCCATTTAGCCTCTGCATGAGAATTTCCAATGATTTGGAAGCAATTCTGGGGCAACCAACCATGCGAATGAATGGTTCTCTTAAACATTCTTTATATACTAAAATAAATGTGCTTCCCTGAAATCTCACCCATTTGCCTTAATTTTGCCTTCACCGGCTGAAAACAGGATGTCTATACCTATTCTAGGAACACCAGAAGGCAAGAGAGAGTGCCTTCTTTCAAAGGCCAGCCCTATATAATTGAACAGTCATCACAAATAGCCACCACCAAGTCCCTACTCCAGGCCCCTACCCCAATCCCTACTTTGATTTTTAAATCAAAAGAGAGGGTGCTGGTTCCACATCACTCTGAAAGGCCCCTCGCCATGTTATCTAGTTCAGCATACTGAGCCTTTATTGCGTACGTGCTTTTATTTAGAAAACAAAATCCTCACGCTAACATGTTCAAGAACTACTACCATGCTACCAGACATTTCTTCAATCTTTCTTAAGATAGAGTAAATCAAATCTGATAATCACATGTAAGCCTCAAACAGCCTCTCCCTTCTGATACAGCAGCAGCAGTATGCGAAAACTTTTCCCCTCACGTTCCTCCCACAGCACTCTGCAATTCTAGCATGAACTGAAGGTGTGGCGTGGGAAAGTGAATCTCCTAATAGACACTGGCTTCTCCCTTAGCAGAAAAGGGAGTTAGGACATTACTAAGCCAGTCACAATATCTAAATGTTCAAGCAAAGAATCATCAGTTTTTAGAACTGCCAGGCTGAGCTGCCCTTTCATCCACCCAAGACCAGAGTGGTCAGATTTAGAACAGAATTTTCTACTAAGCTAGGCTGGCAACAGGACACTCACTCTTCTCGGTAGAAGACTGATTCCTTGACAGTAACCTGTCTTTCAAGAAAGTAATTAAGGTCTGCTATCACACTTGATAGGATCACTCACTCATCAGGATCCCACCTGGGCAAAGCCTCCCTGACACCTTAACACACAATCCATATTGTTCCAGCCTTTAAAGTTTATTCTAGTATTTCTGAAACTGTGATTCTTAAATTGACTGTGGGTGATAAACTCAACTTAGTGGTTTGAGACTAGCTTTGTTTGCTTGTTTCTTAATGAAACAGAGCAGTCAGCATCAACGAATCGCGGGCGATCTTCCGTTACGTGCGCATGCACGTGCCTGTGCATGCAAAGCTGATGAAACTGTACTCTGTGTTCTGGTCACCATCGAAAATGCCATACGGTCACTGACTTGCTAAATTGGTTTGCTTTTATTCAATTTTCAAATATACTGGCTCTTTTGTTATCTTTAATTTACTGTTAAAGCCATATAGCCAATTTTATTTCAGATGTCATACTTTTCTACTCTAAAACTTCCCTGTTAATTCTTTCTGTAATAAAGCTTCTAATTCTCTGCTGTTGCTAAGTCGCTTGTCGTGTCTGACTCTGTGTGACCCCATAGACAGCAGTCCAGGGGGGTCTGCCGTCCCTGGGATTCTCCAGGCAAGAACACTGGAGTGGGTTGCCATTTCCTTCTCCAATGCATGAAAGTGAAAAGTGAAACTGAAGTTGCTCAGTCATGTCCAACTCTTCACGACCGCATGCACTGCAGCCCACCAGGCTCCTCCGCCCCTGGGATTCTCCAGGCAGGAGCGCTGGAATGGGGCGCCATCGCCTTCTCTAATTCTCTACTAACATTCATCTTTTCATTTCACTATATGCACATTTTCCTTTACATTTCTGAGTATAATTTAAATACTTTATAATACTTTCAGTACCTTAAAATACAGTATTTTAAAATACCAATTACTTATATAAAATTTGTAAAATGTACAATTTATAAAATTATAAAATTTATACTCATATAATTATGTTTCATAATTTTAATACAAGCTTTTATTAATTTTAATTTTTAAAGTAATAGTTTTTACATAATTATAAAATTATATACTTTATAAAATATTTTATAATCTTTCTCTGCTAACTCCAATATCTGGGTGGTACTGAACTATATTCACTGGGGATTTTTCAATTTTCATTTTTTCTTCTTGAGTATAGGTCACATTTTTCTGTTATCTAGACATGACAAATGATGCACTGTATACCCTGAGTTCTGTCCATTCCTAAGAGTATTACTCTCCTAACCCCTTTTTTGGGCATGCAGTATCTTTGCTGAAAGCAAACTGCAACCCTCTCCCATGCAGTAAGCAGCAGACGAAACCTCCACTAAATTCTTTCAGCCTTGGTAGGGTTGCCTCGAGTTCATCCTATGCAGTGTGGTTCAGGAGTGAACCAGATGCTTGGAAAGTTTAAATTTAGGCTTCCTGCTCCTCCCTTGTTCTCTTCCTTTCCAGAATTTCTCCCCTGTCACTCTGCCATTGCCTTCTCAGAGCACCAGCCATTTTCTATCCCAACTTGGCCTACAGATTAAAACATTTCTAATTATAGTCAACAACACCTCTTATAAATTTCAAAGTTACTAACAGACTAGTTCTCAACACAAAAATAATAATTATGTGACATGGTAACAGCTAAAGTTACTGTAGGAATATTATAATATATAAATGTATCAAAGCAGCAGGTTGTACACTTAAAACTTGCACAATGTTACGTGTCAATTATGTATCTCCCGACTCTCCCAAAAAAGGAGGTGTGGGAGGAGGAGAAGGAAATTTTCCCAATGCAGTGAACCTTCTTTCAAGTATCAACAACCTCCTCTACTCACTTCTGGTTATCGCGGTGCTCCTGGTCACCATCTAATGTCTGCAGGTAGTTTCTGGCATTTTGTCAACAACTTATTAGTTGTTATACATGAGAGAATCAGGCCCCAAATAGCTACTTACTCATTATCAGACCACAACCCTAATACTTAACTATACAAGAGTGAGACATTAAATACACTGAAGACAGTAAATAGGACTGTGACCCCAAAAAGAGACCCTAAGAGGTTCTGTCTTCTAGTCTCCTGATCCTAGCAAAAGTCCATAAAAACCAATACAAGGTCTAGGAGATGATCCTAATGTGGTTAGGGCATTGAGACACTGGATCTGGGGTGCTTTTATTTTTTGTCTCTATTTTCCATGCTGTAATAAGATTTCATAAATTAAAAGTGAACAGTTTAAAAACATCAAGGCTGTATGAGTCACATCTGCCTTGCAATTTACTTTAAAAACAAGAGAAGAAAAATACTCCAAAAAATACAGAGAACTTTGTCATGCGTCAGGTAAGATACATAGACTCAACTCAGAAGATCAGATCGTTAACCCACTGGAGGGCCATCAACTTCTTCTTTAATCTCTGCTACTTATAAGTTACCTAAAACATCTTTCACAACCTGGGAATAACTAATACATTTAATTATTGGGCTGATATGATATGAAGACTTGAAAAGAGATTTTCAAGAATATGAAGGCCTTATACAAAGATATGGTTACCTTCCTTTTAACTCCAGTATCAATGAGGAAACCAAGTAAAGAACATTTCACAATTCCAAAAAAGTAAATTCATGAAATACCCAGTTTACCAAAGTACAAAATGTACGTGCTTTAGAAACAAATTCCCCAGATTTCAACGTGGCTCACTCTAGGGAGTAAGGAGCCAACTAGGAGACGTCTTATGTTTCATATTTTGCAGTAGAACTCAATAGCTACATATTACTTTAAGGGAAATAAACATTAAAAAGAAGAAGAAAAAAAAGTACAACAATTTCTCTAGACCTGAAATACTATTTAATCATTTCTTCTGGAAAACAGTCTGTGTAATTCAAAGCACATACCTTGCAAATTTGTGCTGACTCAACACAAGTACATTGCCTCGAATTTCTGCTACAATTTTACTTTTATCCTCAGGACGACCATGCTCCAATACATGCTGGATCACGTAATTTCCATACTGATCCTGTTTCAAAAACAACAGAAAATGTTAAATTTATATAAACAAGCTCTATGCCACCTAAATTCTGATATAAATCAGCACCTATCTTCCTTTAACACCATGATGGCTTACCTGGACACTAAAGAACACATACGGAATTTTTCAAATGGGTAGGTAGTGACAATTTCCCCCTATCATTACAAAACAGGAACACATCATTACTAGACGATGGAATGTTTCTACATATATTCATGCTGAAAGGTCCTAGTCAGGGATTTCAAATAAAGAGCCATTTTTCTAACAAATGTACAAGTGGGTCTCTGCACCTGTCTTCAACAAAGAAAACCTGGAAACACTGGCGACAGCGAGTTAAATAACCCCACAAGCAGACAATGGAGATACTCATCCAAAGGGAAAGACGTGTTTAAAGAGTTAAGTGTGTGAGCAAGGAACTTCAAAGGCACAAATACTTCTCTGTAAGATGTAAAAAATTAAGTGCATACAAACAAGACTTTCTTTAAAAAGTGCCTATGCCAAATGTGTCTGCTTCTGGACAGTAAGATTATGCAGCATTTCTTGTGTTCTGCTGCTCCTTTCTGCACTTTCAATTTTTTCTACAATGAATATTAATACATTTATAATCTCACATCTCTCAGCAAAACAAGCAACAAATACCACTCCAAAAATTGCTTTAAGACAACATACTACATGAAGGAAATGTTCAAACAGTATGATATGGGAGAAAACTTTAGTACAAGCAAGACAAATTTTACAAACTATAGAAATCAACTAATCCATTTAGTTCATTTGAAAAGATGAAACTAACAAGACTACATGGCCTGCCTAAGTGGTCGCAGCGAGCTTAACCCACGACAGGGCTCTAGCTTTTGACAGTTCCTGGCAGATCTCTTGATGACTCAGAGGTAGATCTCAACTCCAAGGGCAGGGTTCTACTTATCCCCCATGTTCATAAAAGATGAACCAGGCTGGTATAAATGAAAACTTGCCCAGAACTTCAACGGACATTTTAAACACATTAACCCCTTCTGGAAAAGAAGCCTGTGCTGAGAAAACACGTAAGCCCACAGCTGTTTGCAATGACTCTCCCGGCAACTCCACTACCTGTACAAGTTGCTCTGTGTGCTGGTGAAGCTCCTCTAAAATAGGGAGTGTCTGGTCAGGGAGACAGTGCTCCAGGATCCTCTGAATCACTCGGCAGCCATAAGGATGTGTGGACAAAGCAAACACCTAGGGCAGACCAACACAAACAAGAAAACCAAAAATAACAGGCACCACTTTCAACACTTCAGTATTATTTATATACATTTTCCCATTAATTTTCCCAATGATCTTGAGAGACAGTCATGATTATTCTTGGTATACAGATGAGAAAACCAAAGTGCCTAAGTTTACACAATGTGCCTAAAGTCTTTCAGACAGTAAATGACATGGCCAGGATTTTATTTCCTACTCTGACTCCAAGTCCAAATTATTAAGTATGGCATTTAAGTTCTCTCTGCAAATAATAAGGTGTGTATGGACAAATGAGGATAAAGTCTATAAACCCATTCCAAGAATTCACAGATTTATACAAATTCAAAACTAAGAAGGACTTTCCCAAAAAGTTTATTTAGAAAGGAACAGAGAATTAATTAAGGTCATAGAAAACACAGTTAAAAAGTCCACAGTGTCAAATGATGGCTTTAAAAACAGAAAAAGGGTTTGGACCAAAGCCTGAATGCTTTCACATAACCACAGGATAATGTTCTGAATTGAGTTGGGGTGTTTTCTAGCAAGAAACGATTCCTCTTTTGTTGAGTCTGGAACAAGGGGAACACACAGGCTTCAGATCCAGAGGACCCAGTCTTAACTCTGCCATTCCTAGCTGAATGACCTGGAGCATCTGCACCTCAAATTTATTGTCAAGAATAGTGACAGTAATGAGATCACTTAATACGCTCCCTAGTGGCTCAGACGGTAAAGAATGTGTCTGCCTTTCAGGAGACCCAGGTTCGATCACTGGGTTGGGAAGATTCCTGGAGAAGGAAATGGCTACCTAGTCCAGTATTCTTGCCTGGTGAATCCCACGGACGGAGGAGCCTGGCGGGCTACAGTCCATGGGGTCTCAGATGTTAAAGTGTCAGTCATAGTACTAGGTGTTTTATACGCAGCTTCATGTATACAACTGTGCACTTGAGACACTGCACTGTTACGCTCGATTTTAGCTTTATAAAAACGGTAAACATTCAGTCTAGAACAACTTATTTCACTCAACATAGTGATTCAAATATTTACTTATAATACTATGAGCTTCTATCATTTATTCTGTTTCTCTGTATAGCATAAAGTTGAGAAAGATTTTTGGGGGGGCGGGTCTGATCCTCATAGACAGATCCTGATAGACATCTAGCTTATTTAGTCTTTTCCTATTAGGAGACTAATGCTGCTTTAAACACGTCTAAACATATCTCGTGGTGTACATGACCAAATATTTCATCAGGTATATACCTACGCTGGGAGTGCTGAACATCAAAAAGAGTTTGATCCCTGGTTGAGGAACTAAGATTCCACATGTCACATGGCATGGCCAAAAAAACAAAGAAAATGATCTACTATTTGTGGTCTTATTTTGCATTTTCATGATTACTAATGGAATTACTTTTTCATATGTTTCTTCTGTCTATTCAGCTTTCAGTCCATTTCTGATTTCTCTTTGATTTTAAGGGTAGTTTATATATGCTGGTTATCAATTCATTGGCATTTTCCATCTTGAAAATATTCTCCCCCATTTAGTGGCTTAATCCATTTACTTTTTTGTATATTTTAAGCACACACAAAAAAAGGTCTTAAACAGAGGTACTCTTTTATAAATTAACTCAGAAAATCCCAAATAATCCTCAGTTACTGTTTGGGTTTCCCTTGTGGCTCAGCTGGTAAAGAATCAGCCTGCAATGTGGGAGACCTGGGTCTAGTCCCTGGGTTGGGAAGGGAAAGGCACTCCAGTATTCTGGCCTGGAGAATTCCATGGACTGTATAGTCCATGGGGTCGCAAAGAGTCTGACACAACTGAACGACTTTCACTTTCAGTGTCTGTACTCTACTTAACCATTGTTGTAATTGAGCAAACCGCAAAGCCTAAACTCTAAAACCCCATTTTGAGACAGGCTTTAGCAGTTCACATGACTATACCTGAAAATTTACCTGGTATTTCCAATCTCCCCTCCTTTCCAAAAACAACAAAAGCTGTGGTATGACAAAATATCAACTCTGCTTGGAAGCTGGTGCTAAAAGCACACTGGTTCTCATGATACACAATAAACAGGAGAAATCGGAAGCTACTTCTGGTTGGGTGCCACTTAACAGAGTTTAAACCAACCTGATCATTGCCCCATTCAACGCCCCAAAATTAAGAAGCACCTTGGTGTTTTCTTAAGATTGGGGGCAGGGGAACAGAGGGGAGGTGGACATGTAGGACATCAGTCAACCCTTGCATTAGAAATGCAGAGTCTTCACCGCCGGACTACCAGGGAAGTCACATACCTTGTTAAAGAAACATATAGTCACACATAACCTGTAAGACTGATTTTGTTAATCATCTAAATTTTAAAACATGATAAAAACTTTTAACTATCAAGATAAATAGTACCTAACCAAGTGAAAACACTCACTCTTCAAATATAAAAGACTTAACAAAAAGAAAAAACTTACTCTTCAAATGTAAGACTTAACAACTCTGATGATACTATCTCATCCTGACTGATCGACATCTGCTTAAATGATGGAGAGAAGATCCATGGACAATCAAGGGAAGAGCTAGAGGTGCACAGAGCTAGTACCTCGTAACACTGAAGAGGATACTATTGACAGCAGTCTGAAATACACTAAAAGGCCCTGAGAACGCTCCCATCGTGTTCTCTGCTCACAGTGGGAACACCCATTAACTTGTTTCCTTATTTCGTTGCTAAGTCACTTACCTGCCCCTTAAACGCATCGATGATAAACTGCAGAGACTGGGGCTGCACACACTCAATGCACTTCTGCACCACGTGATTGCCATTCTGGTCCTTCACACACTTGAGGACGTGGCCATCCAGTTCCCGAACCATTTCATTCTAGTTGAGACAAGGAAAGAAAGCACCACCAGAATCACAGAGAGCAAAAACCTGGACAGTCAACGTTCTCTTTGCCAAACACAAAAGCACAGAGCAGGGAATCCATGACAACGAAAGTGGGCCAACTCAGCTGTGGCACTCAGACAGCCTTGCTAACAAATGAGGACTGGAGTTCTTCCACGTGATAGCAAATTTCCTGTGACAATAAACAGTCTTAAAAGTTCTCTAACTTGCAAAAGACCTCTTGGAGTTCCAAAAAATGCTGTCAACTTCAAACAGAAAGGAGCCAGTATCAAATCAACTATACTCTATTAGAGACTATCACATACAATTCACCATTTGTCACCATGACAACCCTGTAAAGTACCCATCACTAAAAATGACAGTAGTTAATCTCGAGCTGACTCTAGCTAGGCAGACCTCAAAGTGTTTAACATGATCTGACTCATCAATCTGCCTGACAATCCTCTGAGTGGCCACTATTACAGATGAGGAAATCAAGGCATGGAAAAATTAGCTGACTTGTTAAAAATCACAGACCTGGACTTGCCTCAAATCAAACCCAAGTAATCTGACTCCTGTGTGTGACAATACACAGATAACACAGATCATGTCAGCAAATAACTAGTCAATTAAATATTACCCTGCACACTCTCCTCCATCCATATATATGAATATATGAACATACTGAGTCTGAGAAGGGTTAAAACTATAGACAGTGACTGAATCAGAACTCTAGCCTGAGTCTGTGACTCCAACATGATCTCTGTTATGCAGGCCAGACTGACTGCATAATCAGCTGGAATAGTACTCTCAGTTAATGAAAACTGTCCAAAGTCAGGGAAAAATATAGGACAAGACCAGACATTATGTGGTGTGTATATGTGTGGGGGTGACATGGGTACCGAAAAAGTGCCATTGGGATTTTTATTGGATACCCTCCTGAAACTTGCTGACTCAGGTCTCCTTAAGCTGAATACCTGTACAACAGCTGGGCCCTGGTACATTCTGTCCAATTTCTTTGCTGTATACAATCTCTATATATTAGCTACACAGTGCTGACTCTATATTTATGGTATGAGAGAAGACAGCAAACCAGTTTAAGATGGTGACATTTATGAATACAATTGTCTCAAATCCTTGAGATGTTAAGTATGCAAAAGCACTAAAAGATTTTCTAATTAAAGAAATGCAACACTACACTGCCAGGGACTAAACAAGCAATAGATTCAGGACAGTTTGCTGAAGCAATTAATCAAATGTCAGAAAAGAATAACTTATGAAAACATAATTATGAGAATGATAAATACAGGATGATGCCTATATAAAGATAAAACACCAGGAAAGTTCTAATAATCAAAATGAAGGGGAAGTGGCTTCCCTGAATATTTTCTTGAGCCCAAAGAGGTTAAAAACTCCACTGGAGATCAATTTATTTCACCTAAAATACACTTACATCTGGAAAACACTAAGTTATTTGTACTGGGAAAGGCAGTTTAGACCCAGAACAGGAATCCCAGAGGAACCAGATCAGAAAAAGATACTCAGGAATATACAGGATAGAAAGAACAATGGGGGTCGGAGTACAGGGAAGAGAAGGGAGACATAAACTACTACAATGTAGCCACTGGATCAGAAAACAAAAAAAAAAAATACAGTAAAAAAAAAAAA
>SJYA01017525.1:0-15635 GCA_006410615.1 Neotragus moschatus
CAAATACACTTGCAGTGTGTGTGTGTGTGTGTGTGTGTGATTGTATCGATTCAGCCTGGTTAACAAAGCATCAAGTACACTTTCTGTGTGTGTGTGTGTGTGTGTGTGTGTGTGATCTGTGACCCTGGGCCACATGCACACTCAGCAGGGGTCAGTCAGGCCATGGCCTGTCACCCACCCTGGGAGGTACTGGAACCTTTGTCTTCCTCCCTCCAGCTTCCTGCCATCCTCAAAGATCTCACTGGCCATCAGCCAGTGATCTGCAGCTGGGTGCAGAAAGGGAGAAAAGGTGAAATTCCTCTCTGTCCACATCAGGGTTTATTAGTGCTCTGGGGGAAAGGTTTGTGGCGGAGAGTCAGGGAAGGCTGTCTGTGGATGAGATTTGTGCTCTACAGGGACCTGGACCTCCCTCATCCCCCAGAGGCAAGCTCATCAACAGTGCTTCTGTCCTAGCTGGATGGTCCACCTGCTTCCATGGATATGGAGGGAGGCAGATATTGGGGTTAATATGGCAAGGATACAGTGAACTTGTTTCCTAAAAGCAAACATTGTGTTGCTGAAGAAGACTCTTAAGAGCCCCTTGGACTGCAAGGAGATCCAACCAGTCCATCCTAAAGGAAATCAACCCTGAACATTCACTGAAAGGACAGATGCTGAAGCTGAAGCTCTAATTTGGCCTGATGCAAAGAGCTGACTCACTGGAAAAGACCCTGATGCTGGGAGAAGGGGATGACAGAGGATGAGATGGTTGGATGGCATCACCAACTCAATGGACATGAATTTCAGAAAACTTCAGAAGATGGTGAAGGACAGGGAAGTCTGGCGTGCTGCAGTCCATGGGGTCGCAAAGAGTCAGACGTGCCTTAGTGACTGAACAGCAACAACAAAAAGCAAAGTTTAAACTTGAGACAAGCAAAGGTTTGCAAAGTTCCTATAGCACTGGCCTCAGTTTCTAAAGGGTTTTTTTTTTTACAAGAATCATGGGATAACTGAAATTCTCGCTGCCTACTCAGCACAGTTAATGATGCTAAAACATGCCACAGCAAAGGCTCGAATATGACATTCTACATTCCCCTTTGACAACTGTAACTCAAAGGGAGCCTTGCAGAGTTCACTCTACACCACATGCACCCACCCCAAATAAGTCAATGATCTGGATAAATGTGTCCTCACAAAGAAAATGTGACCTGAAGACCACGCCCCCAGACTCTTGTCCAATTAGATGGTAGCTCCTGAGACCTCCGTAGGAACTAAAAGTGAAAGTGAGAGTCACTCAACTCTTTGAGACCCCATGGATTATACAGTCCATGGAATTCTCCAGGCTAGAATACTGGAGTGGGTAGCCTTTCCCTTCTCTAGGGGGATCTTCCCAACCCAGGGATCAAACTCAGGTCTCTCATATTGCAGGCAGATTCTTTACCAGCTGAGCCACAAGGGAAGCCCAAGAACACTGGAGTGGGATCTTCCCGACCCAGGAATCGAACCAGGGTCTCCTGCATTGCAGGTGGATTCCTTACCAACTGAGCTATCAGGGAAGCCCATAGGGACTAAAATTTCCATTATAGAAGCATTTCTACCAAGAACAGTTTCATTCAGAGAAACTGAGAAATCTGTGCTGGAGTTTAACTTCTTCAGACTTTGGACATGCTTGTTTTTATATTATACGCATCAGTCATGAATTCAGTGAGTCACTCGTTAAACTTATACTGACTCATTACAACATGCCATGCACTGCGATACGATTTCAACATCTCTTACGAGAAGATCGGATGGTTCTCTCCTTATCGCATTAAAAAATCAGCCATAAAGGCTCATACACATCATCTCTGTGAGCCAGGCTCTATTGCTTTGGAAGATATTGCTTCTTAGAAAAATGAATGAATCATATGCATACAATTAATTGCATCCTCTCCCTAGAATAATTTTATTTTATTGCCTTGAGCTATTATCTTTCTTCTTAGGATATACTGGAAATGTTTCCTTTTGTTTTCTTCTAGGTAATGTTAATTTGTAACAGACACATCCTATGACAAATTGTTTTTCATTTTTCCTTTCAAATAAACTGAGTGAAAACCTGAATTTATAGGCAGTCTGTATGTTCTGCTTTTACAAAGGAAAAGAAATCAGTGTATAGGCTTATATTTTATTTATTTTTGTTTTTTTTAGTTGCTTCGTCGTGTCTGACTCTTTGCAACCTCATGGACTGTACTCAACCAGGCTCTCCTGTTCATAGGATTTCCCAGGCAAGAATACTGGAGTGGGTTGCCATTTCCTTCTCCAGAGGATCTTCCTCACCCAGGGATTGAACCTGGGTCTCCTGTATTGCAGGCAGATTCTTTACCACTGAGCCACCTTGGAAACCCTTATGTTTTTGTTAATACGGCTTATAACTCCTCATATTCCCTCCTGCTGTGCAGAGTATGTGTACATACACAATCTCATTTGGATCCAATATAACCTTTATACATTGTGAGTGTTAACACTTGAAATATTTGTCACAAAGATTTCCCCAGTAATTTGTAATTTTCCGAGACAAAGCTATAGGATTTTTTTTTTCAAAATTATCTCTACTTGTATAGTAAAAAAAATTTACTTGTAAGGATTATCTGTATTTTTTTTTCCTGTCATAATTCCAATGACTTTACTCAATACATAGGGCTTCCCTAGTAGCTCAGTTGGTAAAGAATCCACCCACAATGCAGGAGACATCAGTTCGATTCATGGGCCAGGAAGATCCACTGAAGAATGGATAGGCTACCCATTCCAGGATTCTTGGGCTTCTCGGTGGCTCAGCTGATAAAGAATCTGCCTGCAATCTGGGTGACCTGGGTTCTATCCCTGGGTTGGGAAGATCCCCTGGAGAAGGGAAAGGCTATCTACTCCAGTGTTCTGGCCTGGAGAATTCCATGGGCTGTATAGTCCACGGGGTCACAAAAAGTCGGACATGACTGAGCAGCTTTCACTTGCATACTTACTCCATACACACTGGGCACACCGGGTGGCTGAGGGCATCCGGGGATAGCAAAACCTGGCCTCACTTTGCCACAGTGGTGTTTGTATCTCATAAGTACATGTGTCCAAAGCTTCCTAAGCAAAACCTTGTACCAGGAACCAAATGAAATAAACTCAGCCTTCAGAACATGAAAAAGGAAAACGAAACTTATAATCAACTTTGGCACCACCAAATTCTATTTATTTCTTTTCTAAGAGTCTATTAAAGTCCCCCACAGCGACAGCAGACGACTGAGTAATCGCTGGGCTTGTTGAGTGTACATCAGGTACTAACACGAAGAGCCAGCATGGAAAACACTCTGTAACCTTTTCCATAAGACTGGACGATAAGTCAAGGAAGGAAGGGCCAAGGCGATGCTCTCGACAACCCTGCAGAAACCAACACTGCTTCTGCGTCCTCCAGGTAGTCTACATGGCCTCCGCTCTCTGCTTCATGTATTCAGGGTATATATTACAAACTTATAATCAGTTTGTATGTTCTGCTTTGTCTATTGTGGCTTAGCTCACCATGGTGGATGCCAGTGAATGATACATAAAAATTAAAGACTTTCAAAAATGTTAATCTGTACAAAGACTAAGATTAGACTTTGAAATTCAGTGATGAAAGTGGGTACACAGTTCTGTCACAGAATTTAAATATTAGAATAAAGAAAAGCAAGGAAAGCTCTTACAGAAATGTCTGCATCTTGGTTTTTCAACTAAAGGCAAATAGTTCTTGACACCCAAGCAGGAGGGTGTCTGGGATTATGTGGGGCCTTCGGGGCTGGCAGGACAGGGAGGGAGCATCTGGCCGTCAGTGGGCAGAGTCGAGGACATCTTCACAATATGGTTTAATTCTACATAATCAGAGAAGACTAACTGAAGTCGCTCAGTCGTGTCCGACCCTTTGCGACCCCATGGACTGTAGCCCACCAGGCTCCTCTGTCCATGGGATTCTCCAGGCAAGAGTACTGGAGTGGGGTGCCATTGCCTTCTCCAGGGGATCTTCCTGACCCAGGGATTGAACCCAGGTCTCCCACATTGCAGGCAGACGCTTTACTGTCTGAGCCACCAGGAAAACCACTACTGGCCCCAAATTCCAAAGGTGCCTCTTGCCCCTGTCAAGAAGGGAAAGACCTGCAGAGCTCATCAAAGGACGACACATTTCCGGAACCGTTGAGAGACCAAAGTCTCATTCTTTCTGGATATCACCAATCACTTAAGCATTTATGGTTATCGCACTTGTAACTCTTTAAGTGAACTGGCCACACGTTCATCATGAGCATTAACCCTAATTAAAGATCCTAAGCCGTAGATAAAATTATCTGATGGCTAAACTATAACTATTCTACAAGTTAAAAAAAGAGTTCAGCTCATTGTATATTTAATTCCTCCCTTTCCTGAATTTGAAATGTTAAGAGTAAAAAAAATATGAGAATTCATTTGCCTAAACGAGTGAACATAATTCAGAGTCCCATCTATCTGTTAATGAAGAAAAGCAATTCCTTTTCTGATAAACCTTGAAAACTGCAGTATTCAACACACCTCTTATGGAAAAGAGGGACTGGACTACTTCTTTTGAATGTCTAAAAAGCACCTCATAAAAGCAGGATCATATGATATTTGCCTTTCTCTGGCTTCCTTCACTTCGCATAGTCATCTCTAGGTCCGTCCATATTGCCGCAAATGGCATTACTTCATTCTTTTTTAGGGCTCAGTAATATTTCACTCTGTGTGTGCGTGTGCGTGTTTGTGTGTGTGTGTGTGTGTGTGTGTGCGCGCGTGTGTGTGTATCACATCTTATTTATGTAGTCATCTGTGGATGGACTTTAGGTTGATTCCATGACTTGGCTATTGCAAATACAGCTGCTATGAACATTGAGGTGCACGCATCTTTTTTAATTAGTTTCATTTATATGTTCTATGGTAAAGCACCGGGAACTATATTTAACTTTTTATGAAAACTTAAAAGGGAAAACAATTTGAGAAAGAACCACTGTGAGGACAACTGCAACTAACACCACACTGTCCATCAACCATACTTCAGTTTTAAAAAGACAAAACAGGGAAAAAAGGAAAGAAAAAGTAGCTACCGGGCTCAGAACAGATCACTCGATTCTTCCTCCAAAACCACGCTTCTCCCCATCTGTCTCTTTTGCCCGCCTTCGATCGCACAGCATGCGCGATTCGTGTGTAATGTACACGTGTGCGTGTGATTTTATCTGAAACACCAGACACTCAAGAAGGTAAACCCCAGGAGAGCAGAGACCAGTTCTCCCAGAATCTGAGTAACTCTCAGCAAACGGCAGGCACTGTATACCTGCAGAATGAACGGCAGGAGGCGCTGTCACAGGCCACGCTCAGGAGCTCGTCTAACACGTGATGCTCTGAGGAGCCATGAAATGAATTAGGCGTTATGCACAATCACTTGCTGGGTTGTATGCTGAGAGCTTGACAGTTTCATCACCACATTTTGACCATCATCTCATTCGATCCTCCTGTGTGTGTGTGTGCACGCACGCTCGTGTGCTAAGTCGCTTCAGTCTCGTCTGACATGTTGGAACCCGATGGACTGTAGCCTGCCAGGTTCCACTGTCCATGCAGTTCTCCAGCCAAGGATACTGGGGTGGGTTGTCATGCCTCCCTCCAGGGAATCTTCCTGAGCAAGGGATCAAACCGTGTCTCCTTGTGGCTCCTGCATTACAAGTGGATTCTTTACCACCGAGCTACCAGGGAAGCCCTTCAATCCTCTTAACCACTCCCTATTTGGCAGGAGATTGTATGACATCCAGCTGAGGAGATAAATACATGGGTTGTTGTTGTTGCAGAAGTCTGTTTGTGGGTCTGTTATCTGCAGGGCTTCTCAGGTGGCTCAGTGGTAAAGAATCCGTCTGCAACGCAGGAGACACCAGAGACGAGGGTTCGACCCCTGGGTGGGGAAGAGCCCCAGGAGTAGGAAGCGGCAATCTGCTCCAGTGTTCTTGCCTAGAGAATCCCATGGACAGAGGAGCCTGGTGTCCATGGGGTCACAAAGAGTCCGACGTGACTGAGCACACAATGTACAGTGTTATCTGTGAACTTCTAATGCTCTGACCTGCCCATAGAGATGTGAGTTTGGTCAGGCACCCAGGGAAGATGCTGCCACCTGGTACCTGCACCGAGCTAAGCAGACTGGGCAGGGATCCTCAGAGAACAGGAGTCCTAAGTTGCAGGAGATGGAGCTCTGAGACCCAGGAGGGAAAAGAAAGAAAACGTATATCTGCAAAAAGGCATTCCTAAATCACAGCGGGCGGGGAGGAAAGAAGTCACAGATCCTAAGTTCAATTCTCTTCGTCATGGAAAAGGAAATGACTGACCATAAGCCAGTTTTAAAGTCTGACCCGCAATATGGTGTTTCTCCACCGGGGCTTGGTGTTGACTAGGCTTCCATTAGGAAGAGTTCCCTAAAGCTCGATCTGCTGGAGAAGGGACAGGCTACCCACTCCATTATTCTAGGGCTTCCCTAGTGGTTCAGCTGGTGAAGAAGCCGCCTGCAACGCAGGAGGCCTGGGTTCAACCCCTGGGTTGGGAAGATCCCCTGGAGAAGGAAAAGGCTACCCACTCCAGTATTCCAGCCTGGAGAATTCCATGGACAGGATAGTCCATGGGGTCGCAATGAGTCGGACGCGACTCAGTGACTCTCACTTCCGCACTCACTGGCCCTCAAAGGCAACGCTCTGCAGCTGCATCTTCACCTTGCACTTGGCTCCTCGTGTCGGTGCTCAGCTCCCTGCCTGCAGACCCAGCGTGAGGCAGGCAGCGGCCACAGAAGAGGGGCTCGCCCAGGACCTGCGCACCTGTCTCCTCCTTTCCGAGCTGGGACCCTGAAGTGGTGTGTGTTCCCAGAACACAGGACAGTCTACAAAACTGACTTCAACGTGAAGTAAAGGAATTTCTCAGCCAAGTAAAAAGAAAGAGTACAAGATACACCAAAACGACACAGGAAATAATAAGCCCACAATTAAGAGAGAGAGAGACAGAGAGAAGGAGGGGACTAGGTTTCCAAAGGCCAAAGCTTGGACAAGTTCAGCAACAAAATATATAATCAGAGTGGTGGCTTATACCCCAAAGAATCTGACAAATATCAAGTGACTATACTGATATAAATAAGGGATGGAAATAAGCGAATATATGGGCAAAAAAAGACAGCTTCTCTTCATAGAAGAATCCCAAATACTAAATGTAGAAGGAGTGAGTGAAACAGAAACTCACCCTCAGAATCACACAGTCTTAATTTCTGTGGGCAAGACAAACTGATGGCACTCTAATTAGGGGGCCATACTTTAAGAAGAAGGGGATGACAGAGAATGAGATGGTTGGATGGCATCACCAACTTAAGGGACATGTTCAGCTCAGTTCAGTTACTCAGTTGTGTCCAACTCTTTGAGACCCCATGAACCACAACATGCCAGGCCTCCTTGTCCATCACCAACTCCTGGAGTCCACCCAAACCCATGTCCATTGAGTCGGTGATGCCATCCAATCATCTCATCCTCTGTCATCCCCTTCTTTTCCTGACTTCAATCTTTCCCAGCATCAGGGTCTTTTCAAATGAGTCAGCTCTCCTCATCAGATGGCCAAAGTATTGGAGTATCAGCTTCAGCATCAGTCCTTCCAATGAATATTCAGGACTGATCTCCTTTAGGATGGACTGGTTGGATCTCCTTGCAGTCAAGAGTTTTCTCCAACACCACAGTTCAAAAGCATCAATTCTTCAGTGCTCAGCTTTCTTTATAGTCCAACTCTCACATCCATACATGACCACTGGAAAATCCATAGCCTTTGACTAGATGGACCTTTGTTGACAAAGTAATGTCTCTGCTTTTTAATATGCTATCTAGGTTGGTCATAACTTTCCTTCTAAGGAGCAAGCACCTTTTAATTTCATGGCTGCAATCACCATCTGCAGTGATTTTGGAGCCCAGAAAAATAAAGTCAGTCACTGTTTCTGCTGTTTCTCCATCTATTTGCCCTGAACTGATTGGACCAGATGCCATGATCTTCGTTTTCTGAATGTTGAGCTTTAAGCCAATTTTTTCACTCTCCTTCTTCACTTTCACCAAGAAGCTCTTTAGTTCTTCTTCACTTTCTGCCATAAGGGTAGTGTCACCTGCATATCTGAGGTTATTGATGTTTCTCCTCGCAATCTTTATTCCAGCTTGTGCTTCCTCCAGCCCAGCATTTCTCTTGATGTGCTCTGCATATAATGGACATGAGTTTGAGAAAATTCCAGGAGATAGTGGACAGGGGAGCCTAGTGTGCTGCAGTCCATGAGGTTGCAAAGAGTCAGATACAACTTAGTGACTGAATAACAACAACCACTTTCAGGTGAAAGAGGATAAATATCTCCCTCAAAATAACTTATTAGTAATTGTTCTTATGGTCACAAAAACTTTGGTGCTACACCTTCCAGGAGATGGAGCTTAATTCCCTTCCCCTTGAGTGTGGCCTGAACTTAGTTCAGTTCAGTTCAGTAGCTCAGTCATGTCTGACTCTTTGTGACCCCACAGGATGCCAGGCATCCCTGTCTTTCACCAACTCTGGGAGCTTGCTCAAACTCATTTTCATTGAGTCAGTGATGTCTTCCAACCATCTCATCCTCTGTCGTCCCCTTCTCCTCCTGTCTTCAATCTTTTGAAGCATCAAGGTCTTTTCCAGTGAGTCAGTTCTTCCAATCATGTAGCCAAAGTATTGGAGTTTCAACTTCAGCATCAGTTCTTCCAATGAATATTTAGAACTGATTTAGGATGGACTGGTTGGATCTCCTCACAGTCCAAGGGACTCTCAAGAGTCTTCTTCAATAACACAGTTCGAAAGCCATCAATTCTTTGGCGCTCAGCTTTCTTTATGACCCAACTCTCACATCCATACATGACTGCTAGAAAAACCATAGCCTTGACTAGATGGACCTTAGTTNTGATTGGACCAGATGCCATGATCTTCGTTTTCTGAATGTTGAGCTTTAAGCCAATTTTTTCACTCTCCTTCTTCACTTTCACCAAGAAGCTCTTTAGTTCTTCTTCACTTTCTGCCATAAGGGTAGTGTCACCTGCATATCTGAGGTTATTGATGTTTCTCCTCGCAATCTTTATTCCAGCTTGTGCTTCCTCCAGCCCAGCATTTCTCTTGATGTGCTCTGCATATAATGGACATGAGTTTGAGAAAATTCCAGGAGATAGTGGACAGGGGAGCCTAGTGTGCTGCAGTCCATGAGGTTGCAAAGAGTCAGATACAACTTAGTGACTGAATAACAACAACCACTT
This sequence comes from Neotragus moschatus, assembly GCA_006410615.1. Lineage (NCBI taxonomy): Eukaryota > Metazoa > Chordata > Mammalia > Artiodactyla > Bovidae > Neotragus > Neotragus moschatus. Next base: position 9,294 of record SJYA01017525.1, read on the forward strand.
TCAGGTGAAAGAGGATAAATATCTCCCTCAAAATAACTTATTAGTAATTGTTCTTATGGTCACAAAAACTTTGGTGCTACACCTTCCAGGAGATGGAGCTTAATTCCCTTCCCCTTGAGTGTGGCCTGAACTTAGTTCAGTTCAGTTCAGTAGCTCAGTCATGTCTGACTCTTTGTGACCCCACAGGATGCCAGGCATCCCTGTCTTTCACCAACTCTGGGAGCTTGCTCAAACTCATTTTCATTGAGTCAGTGATGTCTTCCAACCATCTCATCCTCTGTCGTCCCCTTCTCCTCCTGTCTTCAATCTTTTGAAGCATCAAGGTCTTTTCCAGTGAGTCAGTTCTTCCAATCATGTAGCCAAAGTATTGGAGTTTCAACTTCAGCATCAGTTCTTCCAATGAATATTTAGAACTGATTTAGGATGGACTGGTTGGATCTCCTCACAGTCCAAGGGACTCTCAAGAGTCTTCTTCAATAACACAGTTCGAAAGCCATCAATTCTTTGGCGCTCAGCTTTCTTTATGACCCAACTCTCACATCCATACATGACTGCTAGAAAAACCATAGCCTTGACTAGATGGACCTTAGTTGGCAAAGTAATGTCTCTGTCTAGGTTGGTCATAGCTTTTCTTCCAAGAAGCAAGTGTCTTTTATTTTCATGGCTGCAGTCACCGTCTGCAGTGATTTTCAGTTCAGTTCAGTTGCTCAGTCATGTCCGACTCTTTGCAACCCCATGAATCGCAGCACGCCAGGCCTCCTTGTCCATCACCAACTCCCAGAGTTCACTCAGACTCACGTCCATCAAGTTGGTGATGCCATCCAGCCATCTCATCCTCTGTCGCCCCCTTCTCCTCCTGCCCCCAATTCCTCCCAGCATCAGAGTCTTTTCCAATGAGTCAACTCTTTGCATGAGGTGGCCAAAGTACTGAAGCTTCAGGTTTAGCATCATTCCTTCCAAAGAAACCCCAGGGCTGATCTCCTTCAGAATGGACTGGTTGGATCTCCTTGCAGTCCAAGGGACTCTCAAGAGTCTTCTTCAACACTATAATCTCACTGTTTCCATTATTTCTCATCTATTTGCCATGAAGTGATGGGACCAAATGCCATGATCTTAGTTTTCCAAATGTTGAGTCTTAAGACAACCTTTTCACTCTCCTCTTTCACTTTCATCAAGAGGCTCTTTAGTTCTTCTTCGCTTTCTGCCATAAGGGTGGTGTCATCTGCATATCTGAGGTTATTGATACTTCTCTCAGCAATCTTGATTCCAGCTTGTGCTTCATCCAGCCCAGCATTTCACATGATATACTCTGCATATAAGTTAAATAATCAGGGTGACAATATAAAACCTTGATGTACTCCTTTCCTGATTTGAAATCAATCTGTTGTTCCATGTCTAGTTCTAACTGTTGCTTCTTGACCTGCATACAGATATCTCAGAAGGCAGGTAAGGTGGTCTGGTATTCACATCTCTTGAAGAATTTTCCACAGTCTGTTGTGATCAACACAGTCAAAAACTTTGATGTAGTCAATAAAGCAGAAGTAGATGTTTTTTCTTGGAACTCTCTTGCTTTTTTGATAATCCAACAGATGTTGGCAATTTGATTTCTGGTTCCTCTGTCTTTTCTAAATCTGGTTTGAACATCTGTAAGTTCTCTGTTCACATATTGTTGAAGCCTGGCTTGGAGAATTTTGAGCATTACTTTGCTAGCTTGTGAGCTAAGTGCAACTGTACAGTAGTTTGGACATTCCTTGGAATTACCTTTCTTTAGGATTGAAATGAAAACTGACCTTTTCCAGTCCCATGACCACTGCTGACCTTTCCAAATTGCTGGCATATTGAGTGTAGCACTTTAACAGCATCATCTTTTAGGACTTGAAGTAGCTCAGCTGGAATTCCATCACCTCCACTAGCTTTGTTCGTAGTGATGCTTCCTAAGGCCCACTGACTTCACATTCCAGGATGTCTGGCTCTAGATGAGTGATCACACCATCGTGATTATCTGGGTCATGAAGATCTTTTTTGTACAGTTCTTCTGTGTATTCTTGCCACCTCTTAATATCTTCTGCTTCTGTTGGGTCCATACCATTTCTGGCCTTTATGTGCCCATCTTTGCATGAAATGTTCCCTTGGTATCTCTCATTTTCTTGAAGAGATCTCTAGTCTTTCCCATTCTATTGTTTTCCTCTATTTCTTTGCATTGATTGCTGAGGGAGGCTTTCTTATCTCTCTGTGCTATTCTTTGGAATTCTGCATTCAAACACTTTCCTTTTCTTCTTTACTTTTAGCTTCTCTTCTTTCCTCAGCTATGTGTAAGGCCTCCTCAGGCAACCATTCTGCCTTTTTGCATTTCTTTTTCTTGGGGATGGTCTTGATCACTGCCTCCTGTACAATGTCATGAACCTCCGTCCATAGTTTTTCAGGCACTCTATCAGATCTAATCCCTGGAATCTGTTTTTTACTTCCTCTGTATAATTGTAAGGGGTTTGATTTGTCCTTAGTTACTCGGTTCTAAGAAAGAAAGCATAGAGGAGGGAAAGCAGTGTCTTTGTAGAGACGAAAACTGGCAGCCATCACCTTCACCAAGGGATCTAGGTCACCACCACCAGCAGGAAGACACAGCAATGCCATGCCATGATGCCATGAGATGGGTGTGTCATCTCTGCAGTATTTTCTAAGAATCTAAACCCCTGTCTTGGCATGACAAACCTTCAATGAGAGACACTGTGCAAAAGACCGCTATGGTTTTTCCAGTGTCATGTACGGATGTGAGAGTTAGACCATAAAGAAGGCTGAACATTGAAGAACTGATGCTTTCCAACTGTAGTGTTGGAGAAGACTCTTGAGAGTCCCCTAGACTGAAAAGAGATAAAACCAGTCAATCCTAAAGGATATCTACCCTGAACCTTCGTTGCAAGGACTGATGTTGAAGCCCCAATACTTTAGCCATCTGATGTGGAGACCTGAGTCATAGGAAAAGACCCTGATGCTGGGCAAGACTGAAGGCAGGAGGAGAAGGGGACGACAGAGGATGAGCTGGTTGGATGGCATCACCGATGCAATGGACATGAGTTTGAGCAGGCCCCAGAAGTTGGTGAAGGACAGGGTGGTCTGGTATGCTGCAGTCCATGGAAAATTGGTAGAACATGAATAAAGTGTGTTGTTTATTTAAAAGCAGGAGGTGGCAATTTTTTCTATAAAGAAAATAGTAAAAGTTTTCTCTTTGTAGGCCATGTGTTCACCTTCGAAACTACTTGCCCTTGCCTCTGAAGTGCAAAACTGGTCTAAGACAACACAGCAGCAAACAATCATGGTAATATTTGAATAATATCACTCCTTTTAACCTGGGCTCAGGGCTTTCCTTGTGCCTCAGTGGAAAGAACCCGCTTGCCAATGCAGAAGACACAGGTTTGATCCCTGTGTCAAGAAGATTCCCTGGAGAATTGAACTCACTCTAGTCATTCTTGCCTCAAAAATCTCATGGACTGAGGAGCCTGACGGACTACAGTCCGTGAAGAGTCAGACACAACTCAGCGACTGAACAACAAATATTCCAATGAAACTCTCATAAAAAACTGGGCCCTGGGGAACGAAATAATGACATCTGCCGCAACATGGATGAACCTAGAGATATTCATACTAAATAAAGTAAGTCAGAAGGACAAAGACAAATACTATGTGATACCATGTATATGTGGAGTATAAAATATGGCATGAATCTATCTACAAAACAGAAACAGACTCACAGACATAGGAAGCAAACTGTGGTAGCCAAGATGGGTTGGAGGGAGCTGGGAAGAGGGAAGGATTGGGAGTTTGGGATTAGAAGATGCAAATTGTTATATCTAGGATGGATACGCAGCAAGGTCCTTCTATATAGCACAGGGATCTATATTCAATATCTTGTGATAAACCATAATGGGAAAGAAGATGAAAAAGAAGGTGTATATATAACTGAATTACGTTGCTGTACTGCAGAAATTAACACATTGTAAATCAACAAAAACAATTTTTTTTTTAAATTTAATGGCTGGACAGATCCCACTGAAACCTGGATCATAGCGCTACTTTTAAGAACCCAGAATAACAAACTGAACAAGTTCCCCATCTTCCACTCCAAATCCCTCCTAAGAAAGACGAGAAGTGCTTTGCCACAGTATATGAATAGAACAAGAGGACTGGAGTTCATACCATTGGGCGCTGCTCCTTCTGTGATGGTGGCATTAAACTCATCCTGTAGTCACAGGACTCTTTTTTTAAGCACAGTCTTAGGCAGGTCTGTTATGAATAAAGCAAGCAACCTCACAGTGAAACAATCTTGGAGCTGGGAGAATGGCCTTGCAGGATGTGGAGGTCTTCGTCATCACACATGAGCAAAGCCCGGAAGAAGTCCCCACCATGGGAGCATTCTAACCACGGCCCCAGGGTAGTGGGTGGCGGGACACAGAGGGCCCTTGGGCTGAGACTGGAATGGACCCTTCTGCCATGGTCAGCAGCTTGGCCTTTGTCATATGCGATGGGGAGCTGGGAAGGATCTCCTGCAGGTGAGTGTCCAAGTCTGTGTTTCAGAAAGATGACACCAAAGGGCAGGTGGATCCACTGCAGGGTGCCCGCCACACCTGTGAACCAGGAGGACTGGCCATGGGCTCATCGTGAGGGTCTGGGAGGACCAGCCATGGGCCCCATCGCGAGGGTCTGGGAGGACCAACTGTGGGCCCCATCGTGAGGGTCTGGGAGGAGGCTGTGGGCCCCATCATGAGGCTCTGGCCCCATCATGAGGGTCTGGGAGGACCGACTGTGGGCCCCATCATGAGGGTCTGGGAGGACCGACTGTGNAGCCATGGGCCCCATCGCGAGGGTCTGGGAGGACCAACTGTGGGCCCCATCGTGAGGGTCTGGGAGGAGGCTGTGGGCCCCATCATGAGGCTCTGGCCCCATCATGAGGGTCTGGGAGGACCGACTGTGGGCCCCATCATGAGGGTCTGGGAGGACCGACTGTGGGCCCCATCGTGAGGGTCTGGGAGGAGGCTGTGGGCCCCATCGTGAGGCTCTGGGAGGAGGCTGTGGGCCCCATCGTGAGGGTCTGGGAGGACCGGCTGTGGGCTTCATCATGAATTTCCAGGGGCAGTGGTGGAAAATGCAGTTCTCAGACTTTCTCAGTGGGAAGGACAGAGGTCCTGATCCTGGAACCTAACTGCAACCATTTCAGGGGGAGCTCTGAACCCATGATCTGACACCTCCAGGAAGCTGAGTTTCCTCCCTCTGTGCACCCCAGGCTGCTCAGGGTGAGTAAGGAGGCTCTGGTCACCTCTAAAATGTTAAGTTCATGACTTAACATTTAACAGCACAACCGCCAGGGTCACACGCTGTCCTGAACTTGGCCACCTTGAGCAACTTCCCAAGTTTGCCTTCCAATTAGTTCAGACCCATCTTGGTATCACTCAACTGTCCAGGAAGGTAGAGGGTGGAGTGGGGTCATTTTTCTTTAGTATAGCCCTTGGTTCATCTTGCTCACTGTCCTTTGGGACACTGAGCCCCCCCCCCCCTTTTTTTTTATTTTAACATGATCCTACTACACTTAATTCTACATATATAAATTGGGTTTTTTTCAGAGAGTATTTTAAATAAGAAAACAATTATTTTAGATACCAGAGAGGAGTGAAATTGTAATGATTGAAACTTAATCCTATCTTGACATATGGGAAATTGACTCAAGTTTGGGAGTGCCAAAAATCCAGGAAGCATTTATAAATGTCAAGGAGGAAATATCTCTCACTTTGTGGGTGGGAGAAAATAGGGTAGGTAAGGGAGATGCGGTTTGGGAATATGGTTACTTNCCCCCCCCCCCTTTTTTTTTATTTTAACATGATCCTACTACACTTAATTCTACATATATAAATTGGGTTTTTTTCAGAGAGTATTTTAAATAAGAAAACAATTATTTTAGATACCAGAGAGGAGTGAAATTGTAATGATTGAAACTTAATCCTATCTTGACATATGGGAAATTGACTCAAGTTTGGGAGTGCCAAAAATCCAGGAAGCATTTATAAATGTCAAGGAGGAAATATCTCTCACTTTGTGGGTGGGAGAAAATAGGGTAGGTAAGGGAGATGCGGTTTGGGAATATGGTTACTTTCTGAAATGACATATTTAAACGTATGGTACAGATACTATTTTAAAGTTCACTTACATTCCACATATGTAAAGTGAATGAGTTTGGATTTAAACACGTATAAATATTTTACTTATGTTTATTTATACTCATATATAGAAAAGACCCTGATGCTGGGAAAGACTGAAGGCAGGAGGAGAAGGGGATGACAGAGGATGAGATGGGTG
>SJYA01017534.1:0-11316 GCA_006410615.1 Neotragus moschatus
ACAGGAAAAGGAGTATGTCAAGGCTGTATATTGTCACCCTGCTTAAAGAACCTGCCTGCCAATGCAGGAGACATAGGAGACAAGGCCTGTATCCCTGGGTCAGGGACACCTCCTGGAGGAGGGCGTGGCAACCCACTCCAGTATTCTTGCCTGGAAACGTCCCATGGACAGAGGAGCCTGGTGGGCTACAGTCCATGGAGTCACGAAGTGTTGGACATGACTGAGTGACCAACACTTTCACTGTCAGTGATGAATAATCCCTGCCATTACTCCAAGGGAGTCTGAGTCCAGGGAGATATTTGGCCTGAGTGGCAGGAGCTGTGAAGGAGGCACAGGTGACAAATCCACNTACAGTCCATGGAGTCACGAAGTGTTGGACATGACTGAGTGACCAACACTTTCACTGTCAGTGATGAATAATCCCTGCCATTACTCCAAGGGAGTCTGAGTCCAGGGAGATATTTGGCCTGAGTGGCAGGAGCTGTGAAGGAGGCACAGGTGACAAATCCACTCAGCAAGGCATCTGAGAGATAGACTGAAACAAAGCCCGCTTGAAAGAATCCCATGGCTGCCTGATAACTACAACCTTCAAGGTTACCATACGGTCAGCTATGTTATAGCTACTTGTGTTACATACCTTGCCTGATGTCTGGCTTAATAATGTGCTCCCATCTGAAACCATTGCCAAAGAAGGTGCAACATGGGCAGCATCATAGACAGCTCCGTACACTTCTTGGTCAAATACAGCTGACTGATCATAAGGCACAACACTCCAAAATGCCCACAGAGTTGTGATGGGAAGTCCCCAATAGGAAGTAAATGAAGCAGACAAAAGATGTGTGAAGACCATCGATATGTTCCTGGCCAGGCGAGAGAGAATAAGCAGTGGGCTGGGGCACCAACAAGATGTCCACAATCAAGCCAGACAGCACATTTCCTAAAGTATTTTTCTTCATACTATATTTTGGGAGCCACTGCAAAACAGGAAGGTAACCAAAAATGATATTTTGGGGTTTGGTTGGATGGCATTGGCAACTCTAGTTTTTTTGTGGCAAATTGCCTGAAGTTAGTATCTGGTTTCTCTTAAGGCTCCAAGTGGACCCTAAGATGAGGTTTGCATTGATCATTGGTCTCAAATTGCTGAAAGCTGTTACATGATTCCTCTTCATGCTCCAGAGGGATCCTACCTGGAGAACTGTATTGGTTATTTCCTTTAACGGAGTCCTCAGATGAAAGGTTATCTTGCTTTTTATTTTTCAAAGACATTTCTGGAGATAGACGTTTGTTCCAGCCTCCCCGAGCAAGTCAGTCAGATTGGTGAATTCACACAGGAGCTCTTCAGTCCTCAATGCAACTGGTCCAGGACTCTCTTCTCACTTTCTACCTTCAGGCCAAGCTAGTTTGAGTGCATTCCTTCTACTTTGGAATAGCTCTCTGTGATTTCTGTGTCAAGAGACTTTTCCAAACCACTTGAGTCTGGGCCAGCCACACACAACCTGCCTTCAAGGCGCATCTTCCACCATGGTGGGACTGAGGGGATAAGGTGGTGTGGGCAGAGGCAGCCCACCTCCAGGCCAGCGTCCCTTTAACCTACTGACCCCCTGCCCACCCACTGCCTGGCCCCTGGAAGAGGAGGACCCAGTGAAGCAGGGTTGCAGAGTGGCATGCAGGCACCATCTGGAGGATGCAGAAGGTGACTCTAGAGTGAAAGCTCTGCATGGTTTGTTAATATTTTGTTGAGGATGTTTGCATATATGTTCATCAGTGATATTGGCCTATACTTTTATTTTTGTGTGTTATGTTTTCTGATTTTGATATCAGAGTGATGTTGGCCTCATAGAATGATTTCAGAAGTATTTCTTCCTCTGCAATTTTTTGAAATCATTTGAGGATAGTTGTTAACATTTTCATAAATGTTTGGTAGAATTCATTTGTGAAGCCATCTGGTCATGAACTTTTCTTTCTTGCTCTGAATAACACATTCAGTTTCATGATTAGTTANTGTATATGATGTTAGTAAATGCTCTATTTTCATTCTTTTACCTGCAGCTGTCCAACTTAAGAGACTCTTGCAATTGTATATTCTTGCATCATTCGACCATAAGTGCATGGGTTTATTTATCAGGGCTAGAGGAACCAGAGATCAAATTGACAACATCCGCTGGATCATGGAAAAAGCAAGAGAGTTCCAGAAAAACATCTATTTCTGCTTTATTGACTATGCCAAAGCCTTTGACTGTGTGGATCACAATAAACTGTGGACAATTCTGAAAGAAGTCGGAATACCAGACCACCTGACCTGCCTCTTGAGGAACCTGTATGCAGGTCAGAAAGCAACAGTTAGAACTGTACATGGAACAACAGACTGGTTCCAAACAGGAAAAGGAGTATGTCAAGGCTGTATATTGTCACCCTGCTTAAAGAACCTGCCTGCCAATGCAGGAAACATAAGAGACAAGGCCTGTATCCCTGGGTCAGGGACACCCCCTGGAGGAGGGCGTGGCAACCCACTCCAGTATTCTTGCCTGGAAACGCCCCATGGACAGAGGAGCCTGGTGGGCTACAGTCCATGGGGTCACAAAGTGTTGAACATGACTGAGTGACCAACACTTTCACTGTCAGTGATGAATAATCCCCGCCATTACTCCAACGGAGTCTGAGTCCAGGGAGATACTTGGCCTGAGTGGCAGGAGCTGTGAAGGAGGCACAGGTGACAAATCCCCTCAGCAANGCCTGGTGGGCTACAGTCCATGGGGTCACAAAGTGTTGAACATGACTGAGTGACCAACACTTTCACTGTCAGTGATGAATAATCCCCGCCATTACTCCAACGGAGTCTGAGTCCAGGGAGATACTTGGCCTGAGTGGCAGGAGCTGTGAAGGAGGCACAGGTGACAAATCCCCTCAGCAAGGCATCTGAGAGATAGACTGAAACAAAGCCCGCTTGAAAGAATCCCATGGCTGCCTGATAACTACAACCTTCAAGGTTACCATACGGTCAGCTATGTTATAGCTACTTGTGTTACATACCTTGCCTGATGTCTGGCTTAATAATGTGCTCCCATCTGAAACCATTGCCAAGGAAGGCGCAACAGGGGCAGCATCATAGACAGCTCCGTATACTTCTCGGTCAAATACAGCTGACTGATCATAAGGCACAACACTCCAAAATGCCCACAGAGTTGTGATGGGAAGTCCCCAGTAGGAAGTAAATGAAGCAGACAAAAGATGTGTGTAGACCATCAATATGTTCCTGGCCAAGCGAGAGAGAATAAGCAGTGGGCTGGGGCACCAACAAGATGTCCACAATCAAGCCAGACAGTACATTTCCTAAAGTATTTTTCTTCATATTATATTTTGGGAGCCACTGCAAAACAGGAAGGTAACCAAAAATGATATCTTGGGGTTTTGTTGGATGGCATTGGCAACTCTAGTTTTTTTGTGGCAAATTGCCTGAAGTTAGTATCTGGTTTCTCTTAAGGCTCCAAGTGGACCCTAAGATGAGGTTTGCATTGATCATTGGTCTCAAATTGCTGAAAGCTGTTACATGATTCCTCTTCATGCTNGTTGGATGGCATTGGCAACTCTAGTTTTTTTGTGGCAAATTGCCTGAAGTTAGTATCTGGTTTCTCTTAAGGCTCCAAGTGGACCCTAAGATGAGGTTTGCATTGATCATTGGTCTCAAATTGCTGAAAGCTGTTACATGATTCCTCTTCATGCTCCAGAGGGATCCTACCTGGAGAACTGTATTGGTTATTTCCTTTAACGGAGTCCTCAGATGAAAGGTTATCTTGCTTTTTATTTTTCAAAGACATTTCTGGAGATAGACGTTTGTTCCAGCCTCCCCGAGCAAGTCAGTCAGATTGGTGAATTCACACAGGAGCTCTTCAGTCCTCAATGCAACTGGTCCAGGACTCTCTTCTCACTTTCTACCTTCAGGCCAAGCTAGTTTGAGTGCATTCCTTCTACTTTGGAATAGCTCTCTGTGATTTCTGTGTCAAGAGACTTTTCCAAACCACTTGAGTCTGGGCCAGCCACACACAACCTGCCTTCAAGGCGCATCTTCCACCATGGTGGGACTGAGGGGATAAGGTGGTGTGGGCAGAGGCAGCCCACCTCCAGGCCAGCGTCCCTTTAACCTACTGACCCCCTGCCCACCCACTGCCTGGCCCCTGGAAGAGGAGGACCCAGTGAAGCAGGGTTGCAGAGTGGCATGCAGGCACCATCTGGAGGATGCAGAAGGTGACTCTAGAGTGAAAGCTCTGCATGGTTTGTTAATATTTTGTTGAGGATGTTTGCATATATGTTCATCAGTGATATTGGCCTATACTTTTATTTTTGTGTGTTATGTTTTCTGATTTTGATATCAGAGTGATGTTGGCCTCATAGAATGATTTCAGAAGTATTTCTTCCTCTGCAATTTTTTGAAATCATTTGAGGATAGTTGTTAACATTTTCATAAATGTTTGGTAGAATTCATTTGTGAAGCCATCTGGTCATGAACTTTTCTTTCTTGCTCTGAATAACACATTCAGTTTCATGATTAGTTATTGTGAACGTGAAAGACGTCGGTTGTGTACGACTCTTTGTGATCCCATGAACCATACAGTCCATGGAATTCTCCAGGCCAGAATTCTGGTGTGGGTAGCCTTCCCGGTCTCCAGGGGATCTTCTCAACCCAGGGATTGAACGTGGATCTCCTGCATTGCAAGTGGATTCTTTACCAGTAACCCCACCTGTGAAGGGGGAGACCAGGTTAGATTNCTGTGAACGTGAAAGACATCAGTTGTGTACGACTCTTTGTGATCCCATGAACCATACAGTCCATGGAATTCTCCAGGCCAAAATTCTGGTGTGGGTAGCCTTCCTGGTCTCCAGGGGATCTTCTCAACCCAGGGATTGAACATGGATCTCCTGCATTGCAAGTGGATTCTTTACCAGTAACCCCACCTGTGAAGGGGGAGACCAGGTTAGATTCCCCAATGGGGAGACTATAGAACTGGTTATTGGTCTATTCATATATTTGATTTTTTTCCTGATTCACTGTTGGGAGATTGTACCTTTCTAAAAATTTGTCCACCTTGTCTATGTTGTTCATTTTATTGGCAAGATAGTTTTGGCTATCCAGGGTCACTTGTTTTCCCATACAAATAGTAAAATGTTGTGTTCTAATTCTGTGAGACATGCCATTGGGTAATTGATAGAAATTGCATTGAGTCTGTAGATTACTTTGGATAGTATAGAAGAATATTGTGATAGTATAGACATTTTCACAATATTGATTCTCCCAATTGAAGAACACACACACACACACACACACACACACACACATACTTGCCTCTTGCCTCTCTGGGCAGCTCTCCATGATCAGCAAGAGGGTCTCCCTTAGGCTCCTGTCATATCACTGCTTCTGCACTGGGTCTCAGAGCACGTGAGATTTTGTCCATGCCCTTTAAGAGGGGGGGTCTCTGCCTCCCGTGCCTTCTTGCTTTCCCATGTGTAAGCCCTATAGCCTTCAAAGTTGCCTATCTTGGGGCTTCTCAGCTGCTCAGTGGTAAAAATCTGCCTGCAATTCGGAACAGGTGAGTTCAATCCCTGAGTCAGGAAGATACCCTGGAAAAGGGAATGGTTATCCACTCCAGTATTCCTGCCTGGAGAATCTCATGGACACAGGAGCCTGGTGGACTACAGTCCATGGGGTCACAAACAGCCAGACATACTGAGAAACAACACAACAAAGTCAGATATTTTGTCTATAGGATCAGTAGAGAATCTTAGTAGCAGAGCTTTAGGACCACTGCAATCTAAAGCCTAGGATTCAGGGGATTCTGGAGAACAAATACAAGAGCAAATGGAGGAGATGAATTTATATAACATAGGTGATGAGGAAGAGAAATAATCAATAAAAATGGAAAATCAGAGCCACAGAAATGATAGAAGTCAAGAACAGATCTTTCTTGCTCGACCAACTGCTCCTTTGGTTGAGCCCCCTCCTTTCAAACCTGAAAGCCCTTGGGATGATGGATTTGCTTTTAAACCACAGATAACTGTGCCTAATAAAATGATACCTTTACAAAAGAGAGTTCTATGGCACAGTTGCATGGGGATGAAGATGCTGTTTCTTCCTATGGCTGTAACTCAAATTCCACCAGATCCTCAATTCTCACAAAGAGGAATGCACTATGATTATAATGCCATATCATTTAAAAACATCAAGGAGATGAAACAGGCATGTATCCAATGGAACCAATCCCTCTTATACCATGGACTAATTCAGGGACTTTCACAAGCTGAATGGTTAACTCCTCATGATTGGGAAATGATAGCCAGAACTTGATATACACCTGAGAAGTTTTACAATTTAAGAACTGTTGGCAAGATAAGGCAAATCAACAAAGCTTGCAGAAATGCGACAACCAACCAGCCAGTTGATATAACACTCGATCAATTAATGGGAAGTGGGGCACATTTTGGCATTCAAGCTCGGTTACAATTTGATCATCAATTACTCACTCAAGTGAGAATGATATGTTTAAAAGCCTGGGAGAGAATAAACCCACCTGGACAAGCCTCGATTTCATTTACCCAAAATAAACAATCAAATGGGAAAAGTTATGTCGATTTTATTGCCAGGCTATGTCAACATTTAAATAAAACAGTCTCACAACCTGGTTTGAGAGATTTGCTGATGCAAGTTCTTGCTTATGACAATGCTAACTCAGAATGTAAAAAGGTGATTCAGCCACTCAAAGCACATGGTGCCCCTCTAGAAGAATATCTTAAAGTTTGCCAGGATACTGGGTCAGAACCATAAAAATCCAGCTTCTGGCTCAAGCATTGTCTAAAGCTAGTAAAAAGATGGATATGAGATGTCACAAATGTGGAAAATTAGGAGACATTAAAATAGACTGCAAAGGAAGAAGAAGATAGTTGATAAATTATACTATTGGCCCTGATGCCAATCATATTTGTATTGGTCTTGGAAGTATACATCTTAAAACAGGAAACTGAAGTGGTTTGCCATTCCCTTCTCCAGTGGACCACATTCTGTCAGACCTCTCCACCATGACCCGCCCCCCTTGGGTTGTCCCGTGGGCATGGCTTAGTTTCCTTGAGTTAGACAAGGGTGGAGTCCTAGTTTGATTAGATTGACTAGTTTTCTGTGAGTATGGTTTCAATGTGTCTGACCTTTGATGCCCTCTTGCAACACCTACCATCTTACTTGGATATCTCTTATTTTGGCTGTGAGGTATCTCTTCACGGCTGCCCCAGCAAAGTGCACCCGCTGCTCCTTACCTTGGATGCGGGGTATCTCCACACCACCACCCTTCCTGAACTTCAAGATAGGATAGCTCTTCTAGGCCCTCATTTGCCCACATAGCCAAAGCTCCTTGACCGTAGATTGTTTCTCCCGGCTGCCGCCCCTGGTCTTGGGTGCTGCCTCTGGCCTCTGGTGCCACCTCTGGCCTCGGGTGTGGGGTGGCTCTGCCTGGCCGCCATCCTTGGGCTCAGGCGCGGTTTGGCTCCTCCTGGCTGTCGCCCCTGGCCTCAGACACGGGGTGGCTCCTCCCACTCGCTGCCTCTGATCTCGGACATGGGGTGGCTCCTCTCAGCTGCCTGTGCTTTAGTGGGTCAGAACCATATAAAATGCAACTTCTGGCTCAAGAATTGTCTAAAAGCTAGTAAAAAGACTTTTATTTTTTGGTGAGATGTCACCAATATGGAAAACTAGGACACACTGACATAGGCTGTAAAGGAAGAAGAAGGGAGTCAGCTGATAAATTATACCATTGGCTCTGATGCCACTCCTATTTGTATTGGTCTTGGAAGTATACGTCTTAAAACAGGACATCAGAAATGGCTGTCAGTTGTCAAGGAATCAAATGAGGATAAGACTTCCCTCTTTCTGTTAACTGGTCTTACGTTTTTAGAAAAAGAGGAACTTTCCAGCAGATGAATCCACCTGACCTTCCAGCAGATGAATCCACCTGACCTTCCAGCAGATGAATCCACCTGACCTTCCTGATTGTGTTGCTGAAATTAGCCATGGTATTGAAAATTGGTTAAGACGGAAGTTATGTAAAGGATCAGAAGGCCACTTATTATTAAATGTTGCAGAAGGCCCCATTATCGACTGGGGACCCCGAGAAACCCCTAAACTTATAGACTCTAAAGTGTGTTCTCCACAGGTATAGAATGACAAGGCAATTCGTACTTATGGTAGTCCACCCCTTGTATGGCATGGGGTAGGATTAGCTCCCCCCATGCCTCGTTTAGATCATTATCCTGTTCATGATGACACACGGAAAATGCCCACAGCATTGAAAGAACTAATCGCTTGGAAGGGACGATATACTGAATATATTTTAAGTGACCCAAAAGCTACCTTTAATTTTACAGGAAACTCTACCCACACTATTCAGACTTGTGAAGGAATTCCTTTGGTTTTCATGATTGGAACAGCAAACTATGATCCCAGTTTGGGATTAGTAACATGTATTAACTGTTCATTTTATACATGTGTAAATAATTCCATTCCTCTTGATGAAAGTTGGCAGAGTATTTACATTCTTGAAACCAGAATGATTCCAGTTGAATGGATTCCAGTTGATTCACAATGACCTTGGCAAGAAAGCCCTACATGATATGTTATTGAGGCAATACTGAAAAATCTTAAACATGTTAAATGCCTTTGGGGGTTGTTCATTGCTGCCATTTTAGGCATGATTGCTGTTGCCACTACAGCAGCTGTGGCCAGAATGGCTCTTCATAAATCTATACAAACAGTTCATTTTGTACAAGAATGGCATACAAATGCCGATGTCCTTTGGACCTCTCAAGAAAAAAATTGATGCAAAGTTGGCCTCCCAAGTGTCCGACCTTCAACAGTCTGTTATTTTATTCAGAGATCTATTACTCAGTTTATACAAATGGGTGAGACCAAGATGTGATTGGAACTATACTTCCTTTTGTGTAACAGATTTCAGATATAAGAAGACACAATTCAACTGGGATAAAGTTAAGCGACACCTATTGAACCAAGGTAATATTTCTGTGGATATTCATGATCTACAGCAACATATACGGAAAGCTTTTAATAAACATCTTGATATAATTTCTGGATCAGACTTTCTTGATGCTGTTGTTGATCATCTTTCTTCTCTTAATCCCTTAAAACAGATCAAGAAATTTGGGTACAGATTTGCTCTGGTTGTGGGAGTGCTATTAATTTTGCGTTTGTGTTTCTGTATAGTCTGGAGAAGAACTGTCAAGAGACAACGAAGCCAACAACAGCAACTAGCATTTCTCATCATTCCTCATCACATGCAAAATCAAAAAGGGCAAGATGTAGGAGACAGGAAGAATAAAAGAGAAGCAGGCCCTGGCAAGGGCCGCAAGAGAAATTTATAATTATTGATAAACTGGGTGCTATAAGGCATGAGACTCTTGGAACAAGTCCAGAGGGAATGGTTCATGTTCTTGAAAACAAGATATGATCCCTGGGTCAAAAACCGACCCCAGACGGTTTCCCAACTGGCGTCTCAGAGTCGCATGTTTTTTGTGTCTGGTGGAAAATCTATAGATAAGAATATTAGTCTTAGTTACTGATTTGTTATTGATTACTGTTTCCTAATTACTCCGTGGTTAATGATCATTTTGTTCTTTGGCCCTGAAGGCCACATGAGTTACAGTTTAACTCCCCGCATATTCCTTCATCCATGGCTGAAAGTCTATTAAAGCTGGCTTGGATTCAGTTTCGGCACCTTCACCTTGCAGCAGTCTTGGTCCCCTGATCTTTGCTTTTCTCTGAGTGGGTAACAATGGGACAAACTCCTTCTAAGCATAGTGACTATATGCAAGTGTTAAAAACTTAGTTAAAAGGTTTGGGGGTTGAGATATCTCATATCTCTTTTAAAGAATTGTTTTCTGCCATTGAAAAATATTGCTACTGGCTAGATCCAGATGAAGGGACTTTGAGGTGTGTGGTGTGGCAAGAAGTTATGAGTTTCCTGAGCTGTGCCTACCAATGCAGGGAAAAGATTCTTTGTCTGTATGGTCAGTAGGAAATCTTATTAGCAGAGCTTTAGAACCACTGCAATCCAACACCTAGAATTCAGGGGATTCTGGAGAACAAATACAAGAACAAATGGAAAAAATGAATTTACTGACAACATAGGTGATAAGGAAGAGAAACAATCAGTAAAATGAAAAATAAGAGCCACGAAAATGATAGAAATCAAGAACAGATCTTTCTTGCTAGACCAACTGCTCCTTTGTTCGAGACCCCACCTTTCAAATCTGAAACCTCTTGGGATGATGGATTTGCTTTTAAATCACAGATAACTGTGCCTAATAAAATGATGCCTTTACAAAAGGGAGTTCTATGGCACAATTGCAAGGGGATGAAAATGCTGCTGCTTCCTGTGGCTGTAACTCAAATCCTACCAAATCCTCAATTCTCACAAAAAGGAATGCATTAAGAGTATAATGCCATAGCATTTAAAACCATCAAGGAGATGAAGTAGGCATGTACCCAGTATGGAACTAAAGATAATAAAGCTTTCCTCAGTGATCAGTGCAAAGAAATAGTGGAAAACAATAGAATGGGAAAGAATAGAAATCTCTTCGAGAACATTAGAGATACCAAGGGAACATTTCATCCAAAAATGGGCTCAGTATAGGACAGAAATGAGATGGCTGGATGGCATCACTGACTCGATGGACGTGAATCTGAGTGAACTCTGGGAGTTGGTGATGGACAGGGAGACCTGGCGTGCTGCGATCCATGGGGTCTCAAAGAGTCAGACACGACTGAGCGACTGAACTGAACTGAACAGAAGCAGAGGGTATTAAGAAGAGATGGCAAGAATACACAGAAGTATACAAAAAAGATTTTCAAGACCCAGATAATCATGATGGTGTGATCATTCACAAAGAGCCAGACATCCTGGACTATGAATTCAGGTGGGCCTTAGGAAGCATCACTACAAACAAAGCTAGTGTATGTGATGGAATTCCATCGTCAAATCCTGGATGATGATGATGTGAAAGTGCTACACTCAATATGCCAGCAAATATGGAAAACTGAGCAGTGGCCACAGGATTGGAAAAGGTCAGTTTTCATTCCAATCCCAAAGAAAGGCAATGCAACAGAATGCTCAAACTCCTACACAATTATACTCATCTCACATGCTAGTAGAGTAATGCTCAAAATTCTTCAAGCCAGGCTTCAACAATAGTGAACCGTGAACCTCTAGATGTTCAAGGTGGTTTTAGAAAAGGCAGAGGAACCAGAGATCAAATTGCCAACATCCA
>SJYA01017536.1:4913-16128 GCA_006410615.1 Neotragus moschatus
ATGCTAAAGCTGAAGCTCCAATACTTTGGCCACCTGATGCGAAGAGCCAACTCATTGGAAAAGACCCTGATGCTGGGAGAGATTGAAGGCAGGAGAAGAGGGCGACAGAGGATGAGATGATTGGATGGTGTCACCAACTCAACAGACACAAGTTTGAGCAAATTCTGGGAGACAGTGAAGGACAGGGGAGCCTGGCTTGCTGCAGTCCACCAGATCACAAAGAGTTGCACACGACTGAGCAACTGAATAATCATATTTTTATTTTATATTTTTGCCATGTATCATGTAGATCTTAGTTCCCCAACCAGGTATCAAACCCACACCCCCTGCTGTGGAAGCACAGAGTCTTAATCACTGACCGCCAGGGAAGTCCCTCATTTTCTTCTTTAAATCTTTTATAAATAATTATGCAAGGAACTTGGAGTTGCTAAAATGGAACCCTGAGATAGCAAAAATATGTATACTTTTGCTCATGGTTTTGAAAACAATTCTCTAAAACAATAACTGGTACATAGGAAAATGCATGCTGACAGGCATTTGCAAAGACCACTTTTATTTTTTTGTTTTTTCCCCCAGGGCAACTTTGCCAGCCATCATTTTTCTTGAAAGATTTCTCTCCCCCTGAGATGCTCCACATATATGCCGTAATAAGACAATGAAACAGATGCAATTCAAAATGTAGGTAAGGGAGAATGTGGACAGAATAGATTGTATAGTGTCCCTTGGTACTAACTTGAGTGATGGGAAACTTTTCACTGAAATGCCCTCGTCCTCTGAGTTTACGTTATATTCAGAGGAATAAGAAGCTCTCAGGATCCACCCTGTACCTAGTTTGTGGGCCCTCACAGCAATTGGGTTAATCAGTATGACAGAATGATTTCATCTGAATCACTCATTAGGCCCTGACACAGCTCCCATCGTATCAAGTCCTGGCTTCCCAACTTTCATCAACACTCCTCTTTCTTTTTTAAATTCAGCTATTTGCTCTAAAGCTCTCATTTTCCCATTACAAAACAGTACAGTGCTCATAACACTGATTGTAGCTATAATATTTATTAAATGCTTTCTCTGTGTCAGTTTTCAGGTTCAGCTCAGTCCCTCAGTCTTGCTGTCTGACTCTGCAACCCCATGAGCTGCAGCACACCAGGCCTCCCTGTCCATCACCAGCTCCCAGAGTTCACTCAAACTCATGTCCATTGAGTTGGTGATGCCATCCAGCCATCTCACCCCCTACCATCACATCCTATTTGCTTTACATGTTTTAACTCAAATTTCACAAATTGATAAAGTAGACAAGGGTAGGGTCTGAGAAGGCAAAGGTTTCTGTCTGTTTTGTTCACTGCTTCATCACTGTAGGTGGTTTCTGGCCTACAGTATGTGGTCAGTAAATGTCCCCACAGCACAGTTCAGAAAAGTGAGACATAGGCAAGTCTCTCATCCAAGGTCAAAAAGGTATGAAGTAGCAAAGCCTACATGTAAAATAAGTGTACCTCATGGCTCATAGTGTTATTCATGGTCACTTCTATTCAGTTATTCTTTGCACCATGCTTTTCAAAACATCCACTTAATTGGGTTTTTCTAACTTAAAATTTCTTTTCATTGAAAAGTTTTAAGATTCTGATGATATACACAAACGACAATAAAAATATAATCCACTAGCTGAATGCTAAGCACTGTTAGTGTTTTGGAGGGTTTCAAAATCTCTGATAAATTTCTATGAATGTAGTTACTGGATTAAAGGATATGGTCTCCAACGGGACTTCCTTGGTGGTCCAATGGCTAAGAATCTGCCTTGCAATGGAGGGGATGTGGGGTTCCATCCTGGATCAGGGAACTAAGATCCCAAATATCTCAGAGCAGCTAAGCCCGAGAGCCACACTACTGAAGCCCACGCTCTGGCGCCCCCAAGTCCATGCACTGCAATGAAAGACCCTGCAGGTTGCAACAAAGATCCGCATCTTGCAACTCAGACCCGACGCAAGGCAAATAAATAAATAAATACCTTAAAAAAAGAATATGATCTCCATAATACACAATCTGAGTTTGGAAATTATATGACTCACCAATTTTTATTCAAACATTAAAAAGCAGGGCTACTCTTATCCAGAGATGAAGGAAAAGGTGTTTAGCCAATAATTTGCTAAAAGTACATTATATAATATGTTACAACAAGATATTACCATTATATAACAATATTACAACTTGTTCTGCCTCACACAAACAAAACTACCTTCCCCTATCATCAGGACTCAGAGGCTCCCAACAACCATTCATTTATCGGAGTCAGAAAGTTCAGCTGTCAACAGTGACCCATCGAACCAAAAAGACGTGAACTTGGATGGCCAAGTAACTGGCTTCAAGTTACACGGAAATTAAATCAGTATGGAGATGTACCTCCAAGTCAGGGAAATACATGAGAGTGACCAAATGAGATAGCCTAAAACAAAATCAGACCAGTGGCCTCCAATTTTTTTTATTTTCACCACAATCAAGAAAGCATTTTAGCATAAGCTTTTAACAGGGATTTTTATTATAACATATATACATGTATCACTGCATTGACATATTCTAAACCATATAAAAAAATATTTTTAACCAGATGAAATTAGTTTAAAAAATAAATGTTAGTGTTATTTTTCCACACACCAATGGATCACTGCACATCCTGGAATACTTCCACTCTCTTATTTGAAAGCCACTCACGAGTTGACTGAGCAGCCTGTGTTTTTAAGGATTGTGCCTGCTTCTTTTCAATTCAAGCCGTATTTGTCTTATGATGGCTTTGCTCACGATAGTAAGTAAAGTCCAATATTTTCTCTGTCCACAATCTTGCCCGACCTAGATTGTTCTTCACACAACAGTAAATGAAAGATGCATAATGCCCAAAGCGCTCTGCCGAGCCCCACGTCACAGACTCATTTCACGTCATTCTCCAAAACCAAGAGAGATTAAGAAACTCTATTTTCAGATGAATGAATAAAGATGTGGTGTATGTGTACACACACCACACACATACACATACCACACACACACCACACACACACACACANATGAAAGATGCATAATGCCCAAAGCGCTCTGCCGAGCCCCACGTCACAGACTCATTTCACGTCATTCTCTAAAACCAAGAGAGATTAAGAAACTCTATTTTCAGATGAATGAATAAAGATGTGGTGTATGTGTATACACACCACACACATACACATACCACACACACCACACACACACACACATGCACACACACCACACACACACACCACACACACACACACGCACACACACCACACACACACACACACCCCACACACACACATGCACACACACACATGCACACACACCACACACACATACACCACACACACACACCACACCACACACACACCACACACACACACGCACACACACATACACCACACACACACACACACACCACACACGCACACACACACAGGTGTGTGTGTGTGACGCACACACACCACACACACACACACACCCCACACACACACATGCACACACACACATGCACACACACCACACACACATACACCACACACACACACCACACCACACACACACCACACACACACACGCACACACACATACACCACACACACACACACACACCACACACGCACACACACACACCACACACACACACCACACACACGCACACACCACACACACACACACCACACACACGCACACGCACACACACACACAATGGAATACTACTTGGCCATAAAAAAGAATGAAATAACCATTTGCAGCAACGTACCTGAATCTGGAGATTATCAGATTGAAGTCAAAAAGAGAAAGACAAATACTGCATGACATCACTTATATGTGGAATCTAAAATATGAAGCAAATGAACTTACATGTGAAACAGAAACAGATTCGCACAATCATCCTTTCAAAAAAGTTGATAACAGTACAACGTTGTATATGTGAAGATGCCCATCTGAGCATTGTAAGGGAAAAGAAAATCAGAAGTAATGTAAATGTCCATCAGTTAGGGCATTGTTTTTGGTTAAAACATGTATCCAGCAGAATAATTAGCAGTCATTAAAATTGTTGATGAATACCCATATTTTACTGAAATGGAAAGATGGAGACAATTTATCGTTAAGGTTTTAAAAAAGGTAGGCATCGCCAGGCCAGATGGGGAACATAAAAAAGGGAAGTAAACACCCAAAGAGACTACCCAAGGTGCTAAAGTTTATCTTTGTGCTCTTCTCTGCTTTTTTCATGAGTCAGACCTGGCTGTATACACCTTCCAATATGCTAAAGCTTGATTTTTCTTTTATCAGTACTTCCAGGAAGTACATCATGTACTCCCAACAGCTTCCCAGGTGGAAACAATTTGAACATTGAGACCAACAATTATAGACAAATGTAGTAATTCTAGATTGGCTGGCAGACTGCCGAAGAACCTGGATGCCTGATTAGACAGCTCTTCCAATTATTCTAGCCAATGGCAAGAGGTTCTGTTGTTTGGATAACTGAGATTGATGACCCTAAATTACTAGATAATCCTGAAGATTCTAAATCTGTTTTAGCAAAGGAAATAGTAACAGCCAACATTCTCAATGAAGTGGTGGCAATCTTTTGTAGTATAAAACACAAAAGTCTGAGGAATATTTCCATGTTGGCTCTTAATTAGAACTCTCTAGAGAAAGGGCCTGTCAGATCCAGAGATGTATTTATCCTGCTGACAAGTTCCCATGGGAAAAGTATCTGTCAGTACAAGTCCAGCCTCACCTCCCCCAGATGGAGCAAAAATCAATATCTCTGCTTCCTACCTCCTTCAAGAGAGTGCTGAGAGTATTCAAAAAGCCCCTGAAAGATTAGAGGTTGACTGTGTTATCACCAGTCAGCTGCCTGAGCTACATTTCGTAACAATTTGGGTCGTCCTCCGACAGTCACCAAAAAAGTTCCCTAGATGCACAAGCTTATTCTAAAGCACGCGGAATCAAGCAGCTTGGAAAGACCAGAGTGAGAAGATGCTGAGGACCCAGTCACCCATCTCAGATGCGCCCCCTCCCTCTCAAGTCTTAGCCTAGAGCACGTGATCTCATCCTTTACCCAAGCATCACCCAAGCAAAAAGGAGACTGACATTCCAGGGAATCTATCAAGTGTATGTTTAGTTTCACTTCTGAAATGCTCAGTTAAAGGTGGCTTAAAAGTTCTTAAAATCAAGAAAAGGAAAAAGAAACCCAGACCTGAGTAAGGTGAGTATTCCCAGTGTTACATCTTCAAGTGTCAGATTTCCCAAGGGGGAGGAAATGGACTGCAGGCCACGTAATTCAAGAATCACTAATGAAGAAGCCTTACCTTATTACTCTGATTATTTATTTACTCCTATTATATTTTATGTTCTTCTGTATTCCGTCATTCCTAATTCTTCTTGCTACCAACTCCATTTTGAAACCCTATGGGATATTGCTTGTTTGCTTGCTCAGTCACTCAGTTGTGTCTGACCCATTGTGACCCCATGGACTGTAGACCACCAGGATCCTCAGTCCACAGTATAGCTGCTGCTGCTAAGTCGCCTCAGTTGTGTCCAACCCTGTGCGACCCCATAGACGGCAGCCCACCAGGCTTCCCCGTCTCTGGGATTCTCCAGGCAAGAACACTGGAGTGCGTTGCCACTGCCTTCCTTAATACATGAAAGAGAAAAGTGAAGAGGCCCCCAATACCCCAGGCAAGAGTACTGGAGTCGGTTGCCACTTCCTCCCCTAGGGGACCTTCCTGACCCAGGGATCGAATCCTGTGTCTCCTGCCTCGCAGGCGGATTCTTTACGGATTGCGTATGGTATTCACTAGTTAGCTGCCACCTTGGGGAGAGGAAGGTATTCAATGCCGCCTGGGAAGTACTTGGGGGCCCCTATTTCTCCCCAATAGGAGATTCACTTTCACCTCTGCTTTTTATCAGAAAGCTACTTTTTCTATCAACAGTAATAAAATATTCTTCTTCCAAAAGCCTGGTGGGCTGCAGTCCATAGGGTCGCTGAGGGTTGGACACAACTGAGTGACTTCACTTTCACTTTTTACTTTCATGCATTGGAGAAGGAAATGGCAACCCAGTCCAGTGTTCTTGCCTGGAGAATCCCAGGGACGGGGGAGCATGGTGGGCTGCCGTCTATGGGGTTGCACAGAGTCAGACACGACTGAAGCGACTTAGCAGTAGCAGCAGAAACACTAAAGTGAGGACCATGGAAAACACAAGAGCAAATGGCCCAAGTCTTGAGAACAGTTGGAGCAGAGGATGAGAAAACTATAGGGACAGACAGCTATTATCTCATTCTTGGGATAATAATAAC
This sequence comes from Neotragus moschatus, assembly GCA_006410615.1. Taxonomy (NCBI): domain Eukaryota; kingdom Metazoa; phylum Chordata; class Mammalia; order Artiodactyla; family Bovidae; genus Neotragus; species Neotragus moschatus. The sequence continues at coordinate 11,236 of SJYA01017536.1, forward strand.
CAATAACCAGCAGTTTTCTGAAAGCAATATTCACTAGGAATATAGTAGATAAACACTGTAAGTAAAATAATTGGGGACCTCTTCTTAAAGACAGAACCAGTATTTTCTACCAGCAGGGGTCATGATAAAGCAAAAGCTCTGGATATACCAATACGGAAAAAGTACAGTATGAAAAATACATGAGAGGATGACCAGTTTATGTCATAGTGGGNGTGGCAATCTTTTGTAGTATAAAACACAAAAGTCTGAGGAATATTTCCATGTTGGCTCTTAATTAGAACCCTCTAGAGAAAGGGCCTGTCAGATCCAGAGATGTATTTATCCTGCCGACAAGTTCCCATGGGAAAAGTATCTGTCAGTACAAGTCCAGCCTCACCTCACCCAGATGGAGCAAAAATCAATATCTCTGCTTCCTACCTCCTTCAAGAGAGTGCTGAGAGTATTCAAACAGCCCCTGAAAGATTAGAGGTTGACTGTGTTATCACCAGTCAGCTGCCTGAGCTACATTTCGTAACAATTTGGGTCGTCCTCCGACAGTCACCAAAAAAGTTCCCTAGATGCACAAGCTTATTCTAAAGCACGTGGAATCAAGCAGCTTGGAAAGACCAGAGTGAGAAGATGCTGAGGACCCAGTCACCCATCTCAGACGCGCCCCCTGCCTCTCAAGTCTTAGCCTAGAGCACGCGCTCTCATCCTTTACCCAAGCATCACCCAAGCAAAAAGGAGACTGACATTCCAGGGAATCTGTCAAGTGTATGTTTAGTTTCACTTCTGAAATGCTCAGTTAAAGGTGGCTTAAAGGTTCTTAAAATCAAGAAAAGGAAAAAGAAACCCAGACCTGAGTAAGGTGAATATTCCCAGTGTCACATCTTCAAGTGTCAGATTTCCCAAGGGGGAGGAAAAGGACTGCAGGCCACGTAATTCAAGAATCACTAATGAAGAAGCCTTACCTTATTACTCTGATTATTTATTTACTCCTATTATATTTTATGTTCTTCTGTATTCCGTCATTCCTAATTCTTCTTGCTTCTTCCTAATTCTTCAAATTCCATTTTGAAACCCTATGGGATATTGCTTGTTTGCTTGCTCAGTCACTCAGTTGTGTCTGACCCATTGTGACCCCATGGACTGTAGACCACCAGGATCCTCAGTCCACAGTATAGCTGCTGCTGCTAAGTCGCCTCAGTTGTGTCCAACCCTGTGCGACCCCACAGACGGCAGCCCACCAGGCTTCCCCGTCTCTGGGATTCTCCAGGCAAGAACACTGGAGTGCGTTGCCACTGCCTTCCTCAATACATGAAAGTGAAAAGTGAAGAGGCCCCCAAAACCCCAGGCAAGAGTACTGGAGTCGGTTGCCACTTCCTCCCCTAGGGGACCTTCCTGACCCAGGGATCGAATCCTGTGTCTCCTGCCTCGCAGGCGGATTCTTTACGGATTGCGTATGGTATTCACTAGTTAGCTGCCACCTTGGGGAGAGGAAGGTATTCAATGCCGCCTGGGAAGTACTTGGGGGCCCCTATTTCTCCCCAGTAGGAGATTCACTTTCACCTCTGCTTTTTATCAGAAAGCTACTTTTTCTATCAACAGTAATAAAATATTCTTCTTCCAAAAGCCTGGTGGGCTGCAGTCCATAGGGTCGCTGAGGGTTGGACACAACTGAGTGACTTCACTTTCACTTTTCACTTTCATGCATTGGAGAAGGAAATGGCAACCCAGTCCAGTGTTCTTGCCTGGAGAATCCCAGGGACGGGGGAGCATGGTGGGCTGCCGTCTATGGGGTTGCACAGAGTCAGACACGACTGAAGCGACTTAGCAGTAGCAGCAGAAACACTAAAGTGAGGACCATGGAAAACACAAGAGCAAATGGCCCAAGTCTTGGGAACAGTCGGAGCAGAGGATGAGAAAACTATAGGGACAGACAGCTATTATCTCATTCTTGGGATAATAATAACCAATAACCAGCAGTTTTCTGAAAGCAATATTCACTAGGAATATAGTAGATAAACACTGTAAGTAAAATAATTGGGGACCTCTTCTTAAAGACAGAACCAGTATTTTCTACCAGCAGGGGTCATGATAAAGCAAAAGCTCTGGATATACCGATACGGAAAAAGTACAGTATGAAAAATACATGAGAGGATGACCAGTTTATGTCATAGTGGGAGAGGTGTCCAGATTAGACCAGAGCAGGGACACTTCTCTTCACATTCACTTATCATTTCCTTCAGAGAAAGAGTCAGACCACAGCCCTACTATATATACAGGCTTCCCGGGCACCGCTAGCGGTAAAGAACCGACCTGTCAATGCAGGGGATGCAAGTGACGCGGGCTCGATCCCTGGGTCAGGAAGATCCCCTGCAAGAGGGCACGCAGCTCACTGCAGTATTCTTGCCTGGAGAATCCCCTGGAGAGAGGAGTCTGGAGGGCCATAGTCCACAGGGTCGCACAGCACTGGACAGAACTGAAGTGACTTAGCATGCAAGTGCTACTACAGGTATATATATACATATATACGTATATGTATATATATATACACTTTTGATTTACTATATGTACAATTTTTTTAAGTCTAGAAAACTTGCGTAGCTTTCATCCAAAAGTATGAGTTCAGTAGTTATTAATTAATATATCTTCACATATTTATGAATTAAGGCTACCTCCAGATGGCATGAAAAGGGGATATCTTGAATATGCTGGACCCAAATGACCACAAAAGTCAGGATTCTAGTACCTGATGAGGAAGGTACCAATTACATAAAGAATAATGTTCTAGAATGTCAATGCCTTCTAAAATGTTACCTTGAAAGTGAAAGTGAGAGTCGCCCAGTCGTGTCCGACTCGTTGTGATCCCACGGCCTGTAGCTCCCCAGGCTCTTCTGTCCATGGAATTCTTCAGGCCAGAATACTGGAATGGGTAGCGGTTCCCTTCTCCAGGGGATCTTCCCAACTCAGAAACTGAACCCAGGTCTCCCGCATTGCAGGCGGATTCTTTACTGCCTGAGCCACCAGGGAAGCCCAAGAACAGTGGAGTGGGTAGACTATCCCTTCTCCAGGGAATCTTCCAGACCCAGGTATTGAACTGGGGTTTCCTGCCTTGCAGGCAGATTCTTTACCAACCGAGCTACCAGGGAAGCGCATATGTTGCCTTAACAGGAGTTTGAGAATCCTCTCTGCATTTAGTTTGGTACTTAGACGACAAAGATGAGGTTCTGATTCTTCTTTCTGAGCAAGGCCTAGAAAAAAAGAAGTCCTTTATTTTAAAACCTGGTCTGCCTATAGGAACAGGTTTTCAGCAAGTGGAGTTCTGTGTACTGACCTAAGAAGTGACTCAGTTCACAAAGGGGATCAGCCCCTGAGATAAACAGTCTCCGGGAGTAACTGAACAGGTGAAGCTTTTCAATGAAACAGCCATAGTTTCCTTCTTCCCCTTCCTCCTCCTCCTCCTTCTTGTCTTTTACTGTTTCCAGTGCTTCACAGTCAGTAATATTCAAATACAGTCACAATTTCTAAGCCAAATACTACTGTTTTGCTATCTGATATTTTAGAGGAACCACGTTGCTCCTGCCGGTCTGAAAAGAAAGAACATATCATTGTTTCACGCACTGGTGTAGAGGCTCTCTCAGATGTCGAATCCTGGCTCCTTTCTAAAGGCATCAGTAAGTGTAAAGTTGATTCCCAAATCCTTCATCCAATAAGCTTGTGCTGACTGCTACCATGTGCTAGGTACTGGGTGCATAAAGATGAGAAAAATAAAGTCCCCATTGCTCAAAACTTTTAAGGAAAAGCGTCAGAAACACAGAATGCACTGAAGAAGCATAAGTACCATAATAGGGTTTTCCCTGGTGGTTCAGAAGGTAAAGAATCTCCCTGCAGCCCAGGAGATCCAGGTTCGATTACTGGGTCAGGAAGATCCCTTGGAGAAGGGAATGCAACCCGCTCCAGTCTTCTTGCCTGGAGAATCCCATGGACAGAGGAGCCTGGCAGGCGATAGTCCATGGGGTCACAAGGAGTCATCTGAACAAAGACGTGAGTACACGGAGAAGCTGGTGATCTCAGCAGCTATTCCAATGGGTTTCCCAATTATAGATAACATTTCTGGGTCTGATAAACAGTTCTGGGCTGTTGTTCATTGTTTTGCAGGAACATATCCACTTTCTTTGTGCAGGATTTTACTACCAGAGAGGATTACAGGCTCAAACCAACCCTAATATCACTATTATTACTCATCAGGCTAAAGGGTCATTTTTCTTGGAGTCATCTTTTAGGTGTCTCCCCTGCTAATTCAATCTCAGTGAAGTCTTTGACNTGGGTCTGATAAACAGTTCTGGGCTGTTGTTCATTGTTTTGCAGGAACATATCCACTTTCTCCGTGCAGGATTTTACTACCAGAGAGGATTACAGGCTCAAACCAACCCTAATATCACTATTATTACTCATCAGGCTAAAGGGTCATTTTTCTTGGAGTCATCTTTTAGGTGTCTCCCCTGCTAATTCAATCTCAGTGAAGTCTTTGACTTCATAGGGATATGAAGTGGTAGATTTATATGAGCTGGGAGATGAATAGAAAGAAGTCATTCCATATTGTAGACTTAAAGAAATTAGAATGAAATGGTGAAAAGAAATGAGAAGGGGGGTCAAGAGCTCTTCCAGAAATGTATTAATAAGATGTCCCCAAACCACTATCTGTGCAATCATGCCTTAATTTATGTATTACATGCCATCTAAGAAATTGGACTGTGAATCAATGTTTGAGTCAAATTCTATTTCAGATGTACCCCCAGGCAATTTAAAGAAATAATTTAGTAAAATCTCCTCCTAAAGCAGAGACTGTTTTACAAGGTGAATAATCACTTCCTCATTTTATGTCTTGTAATTCGGAGTTTTGTCAAGTTT